>CAIGQZ010034990.1:16984572-17004573 GCA_903798205.1 Danio tinwini | reverse complement strand
ATGGATATGGATAATTATTTTTGTATTATTTTAAATAACATTATTAAGAAAATAACATAACATTATTTATGTATATTATATTATATACATCATGTTTTAAATCTCTTATATTTTCCTTTATAAAAATCCCACTTGATTATATTTGGTCAAATAATTGATTAATAAATGTTTTGTAATTAGCTCTTATGATATGCACTATATTTTATTTAATAATTGCAATTATGCACAATCATTTTATGATATGATATTGGAAAGCAACCACCCTACTTTCTGAAATATCATTAAGAAGTAATTGTTGTTAATGTAAATACAGTCATTCATTGTTTTTGTTATCTCCGTATATTAACTGATGTTAATGCATAACTTTGGATTTTAATGATGCATGAAATTAACATTAACTATGATTAATAAATGCTGTATTGTTTATTCTTAGTTTGTTAATATATATAATATGTAGTTTATTTAAATATTTTAACCAAATGGAACCCTATTTTAAAGTGAGACCAAAATGTCAATATGGCCTAACTAACTATCTGTGCATTTTGACCAGTTAATATAAAGCTCTCAAATTATAACAATTGCCCATAAAAGTATTAAGTGGAAGGGACATATCTACCCTGTCATTATAGTTCATACACCCCCGCTCTGTATGACATAAGTTTTGTGTATGTGTGTGTTTGCAAGGCCATGAAAAAAAATCCTGATTTTCTTGTGGCCTCACTAATGTGTGTGTGTGTGTGTGTGTGTGTTTATTACAGTGGCTGTGTGTGTTACCCAGCTATTGTATACTGCAGCCTATTCCACAGATCATTACGTGTGGACTGTGCAGAGGCTGTGGCCAGATTGAATTTATTGGCTTAGTTATTTTCCCAGCACACCTGAGCGAGTGCAATGTCTGCATGTTAGAGTAGTGCCACCGCTGTCTCGTGTCCCTCGGAGGCTCGTCCTGCTTCTCATGGGTTATATGTTGATTAAGCCCTGCACCCTTCATTAATTTAAAGTCATGCCCGCCTGGAGGCCAAACCCCCATCACTGAGATGCTCCATCTGTTCTGCTGCCTCACGCTCCATCGCTTCACCCCCCATCCATTCGTCCAACCCTCTGTCCATCCATATGAGCTTACAGTTTGGAGCAAACCCGAGCTACTTCAGATGAGATAATTGACCTCATCTTAGTCTTTGCTCTCAAACACATGTATTCAGCTCTGTGGATACTGTAGTATCAACAACAGCAGCTGGGAAGGAAATGTCATGTTTTTTAAGGAAATAATAGAAACTAAACTGAACTAACTAATAAAATGTACAGCTTAAAAGCAATGTAATAATTTAGAAAAAAAATCATATGCATAAAAATGCATATCTTCAGACAAAAGAAATTGTAATACTACTGGATGTGTGCTGGATTTGGTGGTTTTCAAGGAAAGTTTTTGTGTAATGACATGGGTATTACATAGTTACTCTATTATGGTGATTTACGAGGACATATTTATGTCCTTGTAATTAAAAATGCTTAGAATTGATACTTAATGGGGTCATATTCCCTTATGATGGTTGGGTTTAGGAGCGAGGGTTAGGAGTGGGGCTATATGTGTTTGTTTTTTCTTTCTGTATAAAATACATTACGCCTTTGGAGAGTCTTCATAATCCACCAATACCAACGTATGTGTGTATGCATTTACATACCATTTTTATAAAATATTGCATGTTTTACACCTTAATTGGTGTAAAAGAGCATGCATTATTTTAGACAAATTTTACGTAAAATCAGGGCAGTGCGGTGGCGCAGTGGGTAGCACTGTCGCCTCACAGCAAGAAGGTTGCTGGTTTGAGCCTCAATTGGCATTTCTGTGTAATGTTTGCATGTTCTCCCCGTGTTGGGGTGAGTTTCCTCAGGGTGCTTTGGTTTCCCCCACAAGTTCAAAGACATGTGCTATAGGTGAATTGGGTAAGCTAAATTGTCCGTAGTATGTGTGTGAATGAGTGTATGGGTTTCCCAGTAATGTGTTGCAGCTGAAAGGGCATCCGCTGCGTAAAACATATGATGGGTAAGTTGTCTGTTCATTCCGCTGTGGTGGCCCCTGATTAATAAAGGGACTAAGCCGAAAAGAAAATGAATGAATGAATGTATGTAAATTCATGTTTATTTACATAATTGTTAAACATGATTCATGTTTATTTACACTTTGAGAAATGCACCAAAGCGACTGAGAAAAACTGTAACTAACAAGCACTGCTTTGTGTATTACAGTTTTTCTCAGTCACTTTGGTGCATTTCTCACAACACTCATTCCTTCCAACAAACTGCAAATGCTTTTGGACATGCATCAATTGCTTCCATACAACTCTCTGCTGTTTGTAACATCATTTGCTTATTTCATGTCAGTCAAAATGAACTAAACTTGTAGATGCTGAATAGTCATTCCATATAAGACTAATAGTCCTCATTTCATTACTTGAGTCATTACATAAAAAATGTTGAACTAGTTGTCAAAATCTGTCAAGCTAATTTTATTTAAAAAATGTAAATCTACTAAATGCAGTGATGTCTAACATTACTGTAGTTTAAAATGGCTGTGCAAATAGTATATACTGTAGTGCTGTCTTGGGCATTTTCAGGAAGTGTCACCAAAATCTGACTTTTTTGCATTGGACAAAATATACAGAGTAAACTGTCATAATGAAAACATGACAAAGCCATTTGACTATCTTGTTCATAAGCAGGTGTCAAGACTTTTCCTTTTGATGACACTGACACTTACTTTTGAGGAATGAGCTCTCCATTTTGAGCAAGTGACACACTTTTGCAGGTTATCCAATAGGTTTTGCAGTTTGTACTAATTGTTTTGAGAAATGCATTAACTGTTGTGCAAATGTAAATAGTGTTGTGAGAAATGCACCAAAGCCACTGAGAAAAACTGTAATAATTAATTTGTAAATGTTGATTTATGATTGATAAATGCTTTACAAAATTATTCGTTCTTATACAGCATACATAAACTAATGCATTTATTTTTTGTATTGTAGATTAAAAATGTGATTGAATAAATGATTAATTTTTGTGTTTAACTGACAGAATATTAACTGATATAACACAGTATTAACTTGAACTATTTACTGTTTGTCCTTTTATTCATAATCCCCCTAAAGCTTACAAAATATCCCTCTGTAATTACTATAATTTAAGACACTATTTACTGTCAGTCACTTTATTTTTTTGAAGGCATTTGTCTATTTATATACCTGAAAAGTGTATAAATGCAACTATAACTAGCAATCCTGAGCATCTTTTATTCTGCTGCTGTGTGAACATTGCCAGTGATGCACTGTATTGTAAAAAGTAAATCAAACCGTGAGATAACCTTAAACAGTGAGCTTGGTTTTAGTCCTGATCCAATTATGATATTGAAACATTGTGACATGGAATGGAATAAGACGTAGCTCATGTAAGCCATTATAAAAGAGGTGGTAGCAGTACATTTTTTTTATCTTCTGTTTTGTTAACTCTGTATTTTTTTTTGTCTCTCAGGGAAACTTTTCTAAGTGTGAAAATCGGCCTATGATGAAGCACCTGCAACAACATGAGCTCAAAGGTGCTGCTAAAGTGGACCAGATGCCACTTAGTGCCCTCTACAAGGTGAGATCACATTTATCTAAACAGCAGCACAAGCCCAGCTGAGGCCCTATCAGTGTGGAGACAGAAAAAAACTGCTTGCCTGTTCCACCTGATGCTTGTTTTTATGCCAGGATAACCATCTGAGCAGAATTATTTTGTACTAGTTGGCCACCTGCTAGACCACAGGTAGGGCTGCTGTGTGTGAACTAATCAAAATCAAGTATTCAAGAGAACTGTGTAAATACAGGTATATACAGTTGAAGTCAGAATTATTAGCCCCGCTGAATTATTAGCCCCCCTGTTTATTTTTTTCTCCAATTTTTGTTTAACGGAGAGAAGATTTTTTTAACACATTTCTAAGCATAATAGTTTTAATAACTCATTTCTAATAACTGATTTATTTTATTTTTGCTGTGATGAGAGTAAATAATATTACACTAGATATTTTTAAGACACTTTTATACAGCTTAATTAGGTTAACTAGGCAGGTTGGAGTAATTAGGCAAGTTATTGTATAATCATGGTTTGTTCTGTAGACTATCAAAAATATATAGCTTAAAGGGGCTAATAATTTTGACCTTTAAATTGTTTTAAAAAAATTTTTAACTACTTTTACTCTAGCCGAAATAAAGAAAATAATACTTTCTCCAGAAGAAAAAATATTATCAGACATACTGTAAAAATTTCCTTGCTCTATTAAACATCATTTGGTAAATATTTAAAAAAAGAAAAAGCGGGGCTAATAATTCTGACTTTCACTGTATAGGTGTGTGTATATATATATATATATATATATATAGGTCAAGTGTGTGGACTCTTAATGTATTCTGTAAGGTGATGAATCAGCAGTCTTGTGAGGACTAAATGTATTTTTGTTGTATTGTTGTTCTTTTTGGATGTGCTGTAGTTGTCAGTTCACTGCCGTCTGGAGTGTTTGCACTGGCCAATGAAAGGGAGAAAGAGCTGAGAGTTAAGCTAGAAGATGGACAGAAACTAATGGTCTGTAAAATTAGGAAACTGTCACTCCGGATTTAGAGAGGATGATGGGAGGCGAGCAGGAAAACTGGGAGACTGGGTTTTTCTCAAAAGTATTTGATCATTTGCGCTTAAAAAGATTTCACAAAATGTCCGGTTGCAATTCATTGATTTAATTATTTGTGTCTTTTTTGGAGGGTATCAAGATTATTTTAGTAAAAAAAAAGTACTTACAATAAACTTTAACTAGTATTATTATTTAATTATTATGACCAAAATGACCAAAATCTTGCTGAAAAATAAACCTAGCGGCAAAGCAAAAAATGACAAAATAATCATTATACATGACATGGAAAATATGCATTTTCACCAATAGTCTCAATTTGTTGACCCATCACAATTATTTCTTTTAGTTTTATTTAGATATATTCATAGATATACAATAAACATATTTTAATCTGAAATATTCTTCTTTTCTTCCCAAACTTCATTTTGAGCAAAAGTTGCAGACAGCATTGGCTGTTTTCCTAGCAGATAAAGTGTTTATTGTTGAGCAGAGCCACATGCACAGAGTGATCGGAGCTGTGCTGAAATGCTTTACTGCTGCCAGTGAATTTCACTGACCCACAGAGGACATGCAGGAATAGAAGATTAAATACACCTTTGTAATAGCTATTTCATTTAAGTAGAGGTCCAGACTATAAAATATATTTACACAGGGGACCAAATGAACACCAAATAAATGCCAAATGCAAGAAACCTGATTTTAGCTGATTTAAATGGTTTAAAATCAATCACAACTATTTATTTATAGCAAGACACTGCAGATAAATATTGGGGGGTGGGATTAACGATTAATTATTGTCATACACCCCAAGTTAAGTAATTCTATTACAGATAATAAGTGTGGGTGTATAGATAGATGGATAGATAGATAGATGGATGGATGGATGGATGGATGGATGGATAGAAATAGTTGAATGTTTTTAGTTTTTTTTATACATTTCTAGCTAAAAAAATCTGTACATTGGATGAAGTGAGGTTATTATTACAGTATTTTTATTATTATTATTATTATTATTATTATCATTTGTAAAAAATAAGTAAAAAAAAAATTGAACTTTGATTCTGAGGTGATTTTGAGAACCTCTTTTTATCACATAATTCGGGAAAATTGTATAATAAATTGATAAAATCAGGAAAATTCTGTATGAATGAATCCCCCTGTAAAAACTTTCAGAATATGGCTATGAATAAAACTAAAGTTGGTGTCTGTAATTGCTTTAAGGGGAGATTTATGGATCAGTGCAGAAGAGAAAAAAAAAATTATATTAAGAAAACAACCTTAAAATAAAATGATGCACCATCATTTAAATCTACAGACACAAACTGATAGTCTGAAGAAAATAAGTAGCCTAAAAAAAGCCCAAAATGTTTCAGTTGACTGTTGCATGAAGAAATGTGTGTGTTTTTGACAGCAGTGTTTCTCCTTATAATCTGTGTGTGTTTTGTACTTGGTCTTGCAGGTTCGTTTTAACCCAAACATGGATGCGTACAACTGGCTGTTGTCAGGCGGTCAGTCAGGATTGGTGCGAGTGAATTGTGCTCGTGGACTGAGCTGCTCTATCATGATGAAGGATCTGCGTGAAGCTCAAGCCCAGTTTAGCGCCATGTACCAGTCTCAGGAGCCTGACGACTCGGTGACAGCTGTTCATCACAGCACAGCGGACACAGTACAAGTGCACTAGTCTCCACCCACTCTATTTCTAAATGGACTGTGATGTCAGAATAGGCTAAAAACCTTTTTTTTTAATGATTGATGACGCACCTACTTTTTATCCTTAACTTATATTGAAATATTTTGATACAAGCCTCTGTATATTTCTGTTTTTATATTTTTGTGCGTTTCATTTTAACGCTGTGTATAGGGAGGTCAACTTTGTCAACTTGTTTGCACCGGTGTGAAGATCCAAGAAAAGTGTTGTTACTTTATTTAGCATCATCTCAGGGTGTTGTTCTTCAGGTATGTGTGGACAATGAAATGGTCAACACTTATAGTACCATAGGTTTCATTCATGAGGAGCTCCCACTTATATTCTCTGTTCTGTGAACTGGAGCTTGCCATTAGCTAGCCTGTTCAATATTTTATTATTACTTATGGTAGTAAAGATAACTTTTTGCCCCCTGAATCTCTTAATGGAATAATTGACCCCAAAATTAAACCTGCCATTCCAAACCTGAATGGCTTTACTACTTCTGTGGAACAGAAAAAGACCAAAAATGTGTTTATTTGATATGAATGTATTGAATTACTTTATCATTTTCTTTGTTTTAATGAAGTCAGAAAATTTTCAGATGTCTGCGCTTGCATTCATTTTATGTGATGAGCAAATATGCCTTTCACATCAATATAATTTAAATATGGAGCATTTAGATAAAGTATATGATTAATAACCAGAGAATGCAGCATGATGTCAAAATCCACTACCACTGATTTCCTATGTGCATTAAATAATGGGATTTGTCAATTTAAAAGAAAAACACTTCCCTTGTGAATATTTGCTCTAAAATCAGTGTTTTGGAGTACAATGTAAACTGCACAGATTCTCATTTTTTTTTAAACTGCTTCAAAAACTGCATATTTACCATGATTGTGTGTAATGTACATTGTACATCAAAAGTACTTAAGTTATATTTACTGAAGATGTTATTGTATTTTTTTATAAAAATTGAAATATCCCATTATAAAAACGCACTCAAAGGAATAACAGGTGAAGTAATCTTCTGAATTTTTGAAGTCACAACCGCAACACTCTATAAACAAAAAGAGAGAAAACAAATATAAATAATCTAAATTTTAGGTCTATTTTTGTGTTTATGTTGTATGTATTTTTGTAATTATTATAATTTTTTGTACACGTGGAGTCCATATCTCTATTCACTTTCATTATATGAAAAACAGGTTATTACATTAGTGAAAATTTCCCATTTTGTGTTCCACAGAGAGAATAATGTCATACAGGTTTAAAATGACATGAGGCATTATTATAATGACAGAACTGATCATTTACAGGTATAGTTCATCCAAAAATGACAATTTGCTGTTTATTTGCTCACCGTCAGGCCATACAAGTTGTAACTGACCTTTTTTTTTACCTCGGTAGAACATTAAAAATGATTTTTAGCTGAAACCGTGCTCTTTGGTGATTCATTGCACGCTTGTCAACAGCTGCTACCATTTTTAAGAACATACAAGCAAAACTAAATTACTGCTGTTGTAAATAATCTTAAGTATTATCCACAGACAAATGTTTTGCTTAATAAGACCTCCATGAGTTGTAAGAAGTTGCGGATATTAATTTTGTGATGCACTTTTTTTATCTCAAAGTGCCGAAAGCCATTGAGTCTCATTTTCTGAGCCAGCAAGGAACATGTTTTCTGCTAAAAATCCTTTTTAATGTTTTACTGAAGAAAACCGCTCACCTACATCTTGGATGTAAGGTGAGTGGATTAAAGGAACACTCCACTTTTTTGGAAATAGGCTCAGTTTACATCTCACCTAGAGTTACACAGTTGAGTTTTACCATTTTTTTAATGCGTTCAGTCGATTTTTTTTTAGGTCTAACAGGAGCATTTTTAACTTAGCTTAGCATAAATCATTGAATCAGATTAGACCATTAGCATCTCAACTGAAAGAAATCAAAAAGTTTTGATAATTTTCCTATTTAAAACTTGACTCTTCTGTAGTTATATTGCATACTAAGCCTGACGTAAATTTAGAAGTTCATATTTTTAGGTCTATACGGCTAGGAACTATACTCTGATCCTGACGCAATGATATTACGCAGCACCTGAAGATAGTCCCCTAAATAACAGCGCTGCATAATATCATTGCGTCTGCTGCAGCTATGGTACAGCAGGAAAGGTGCTTGATTGTTAAGCTTGAATGAGAGTATAGTTCCTATAGTTCCATTGGCCTACAAAAAAAGCAACTTTTCATTTTCCTTCAGTCTTCATACATGATGTAAAAGCTTGACAGAAGAGTCCATAAATAGGAAAATTTTCAAAACGATGGTCATTTTTGAGAAAGATGCTAATGGTCTAATCTGATTCAATGAGTTATGCAAAGCTAATCTAAAAGTGCTCCCACCAGAGATTGGGTGAATGAATTCAAAAATAGTAAAACTCAACTGTTCAACTCTATGGGAGTTTTAAAATGAGCCTTTTTGTTATTTTTAAAAGTTAAGTGTCACTTTAACATCACAAATTCATGCTTGTTTGCACTATTCCTGTAATCGTGCATCCTGACGATTGTTGTCATTCTCATTCCCTTCCATTGAAATCTTTATCACTTATTTTCCGGCTCGTGCATTCGTTCTTCTTACTCAAGTCTAGTCAAAGTTGTAAAGGACATCACGGACTCCAGTGAGAACATCAGTCTGTACTCGAGTTAATGTTGTCCGTGAACCGAATGCACTCTGCCGGTAAGATCAGATGCACCTTGATACACACCTCCTAATTCATGACCTCAATTATGGCTGAGTGAATTTAAATGACTCCAGCGGTGGGGAATCTGGAGAAGTGCCAGTCAGATTAATGCTGCTGAGAAGAAGCTTATTATAATGGTGCTGTTTATGTTTGTAGTGAATTTCAATTTACTGTGGTAATTTGAATATCTCAGTCTCACCGTATGGTTGGTACATTTAGGCTGTTTTATCAGTAAATATTCATACTTTAGATAAAATGCATTTTCTACTAATTCTCATGGTGTAAATAATTATTAATGTGAAAGAAGGTGTTTGGTTTACATGATTTTATTACATCTTACAAAAATCATACACATTATGTGACATAAAATTAAAAGCATGTAAAAATTAAATATCCATCATTTAATTTCTGGTTACATAGTGGTTTTTATGTGGCCACCTACAGGATAACTGTAAAACATTTACGCACAGGACTTTTATAGACATATATAAGTTTGTACAAGAAGCAGATTTATATACACATCCACAAATCTGAGGCACAACGAAAAATAGTCATGTCGATTATTTACAGTTTCCACAGGACAACATTAATGTCTTTCAGTTTATGACACAAAATGCAGAACATGTCAAAACGTGACCAATGATGTACCGTCTCGCGCTCCGCTATCAATTTCAAAGCTTTCATTGGGTTGAGCGCACTTGCATCTGAAATTGATTTTGGATTTATCATATACATCCCGTCTTTTGATGCTATACGTGTGCAAAATCCAAACTGGGCTTTCTGACTATTCTGAATTCTTGGAAAGAATACATGGTGGCCATTTTTCACTCTTTTCTTGAGCGATTATGAAGTCCTACTCAATGTATTTAATATATATCTAAATATTGATTGTTTCCCAGAGATATATAACACTAGACGTTTAAAAATGCCAGTAGGAAGCAGGTTCCAGAATCAGCATATTTTGTTGTCCTTACAATTTAATAATAATTTCCTGTCAAAAACCCTAAAACATGCACTGATCATCGCTGTTATGCAGTACATTTTCATGTTACGTCTGTTTTAATTACTATTGAATAAAATATTAAACTTCAGTTTGTAAAAATAAAAGGGTTGGAAGATTGAATTTTATTGTATTTTTAATATGGCAATTTGTGAAGAAATATTTATTGTGTCCCCTGTAATCCATTTATTAGTTTTTATAAACAAAGGCCTATATCTTAATGACGTCAAACACCAGGAAGTGACATGGAAGTGTTTCCGGAAGGAAGACAGCAAACATTAGTAAGTACTTTGTGATGTTTTGTGTTTGTCTTGTTGTAAAATATTAAATCTGATAATGGACTGCAGCCCTAATAAAGAGTTTTGGATGCATATGTGCAAGTAAGGACACATGACTAGTCTGGATTTCTGTATTTCTTTTTTCAATCACTATTTTATTTTGCCTAGAAATCAGGGGCCTTTTTATTTATTTATTTATTATTATTATTTTTCATAATTCACAGATTACTTGAAATAAAGTAACCATATTTTTATCAAATATATACTACCCAGCAAGCATTTATTGTTTTTAAAAGATGTTGTCTAATAGATGTATAATAAATGTCTAAACATAGTCGTCTTGGCTACAACAAGGCTAAACTTGGGCTGTCAGTGAAAATCTAATAGACGTCTAAGAATAGGCCAAAACTAGACAAGTCATCAAATAAACAGAAATCAATGACTACACATATAACGTCTGTCTATTTGACAACTAGTCTACTTATAGCCTATTCTTAGATGTCTATTAGATTTTCACTGACTGCCCAAGTTTACCCTTGTTTTAGCCCAGCTGTCTATGTTTAGATGTCTATTAGATGTCTATTAAACACTAAAATGTTTGCTGGGTAGTTAATAATACAGTTGATATATGTTCACTTATAAAGACTGTAATATTAAAATAAATCAAAAAGTCAGTGTGTTACAATCGAGCCCTTGCTTGGTGTGATTAGGGGCAGCTGAGGCTGATTTTTTGTTTTGTTATATTTGTGTGTGTGGTTTAAATTCTGTTAGATCTCATGTTGAAAAATGTAGAAGTCTTTCACTTTTTTTTTTTTTTGCAGAACTATTCAACTAGTCGATTATTTTAGTGGTATATTTACATTATTGAAATGGTTCAAGATTTACAGAACAACCCAATGCGATCATGTGAGACAGATGATTAGAGTAGCATAACAATGGTTATTACTAATAAATTTAATACTTTACTTTTTATAAGGGAAAAATCCACACAAGTTTAGAAATAAAGCTACCCATACTTTTTGACCTTGTGGAGACATTTTTTGCCTTATAAATCATACAGAATGAAGCATTTTAAAAGTGTAAAAGGCCATAATGTTTACCATGTGGGTTATGTTAAGGGGTAGAGTTTGGGCAATATCTGAATAAACAGACTATATATTATATAAATAATAAGGTAAATCTCCACATAGATTGCTTTACAAATGTGGGTGTGTATACTTTGTATGCCTCATATTGTGGGGGCCAAATGTCCCCAAAAGTAAAACAATATCAGTAAATTTGGACCTTGGGACATTTTTTGGTCCCTATGAGAAAAACAGCTCATAAATCACACAGATTGAAGTATTTTGATGATGTAAAAATGCTGATTGTTTTCTGTGAGCGTTCGGGGATAGAAAATACAGTCTGTACAGTATAAAAATCATTAAGTGTAAATCCCTAGATAGCTGTACGCCTGTGTGTGTAGAGAGAGATTTGAAGTTTTTACAAGAAATTAAGCATATTTCTGAAAGCCTGTTAATCCATTTTAACAGAGATATTTAAAAATGTACAGCATAACAAGAATGACCCTTTGACTAAACACAATAAATAACCTTTTACTTTACTGTAGGTCACTGCGCTCTCTCTAAATGTTCAAATTTGAATACAGAGCTTTGGCACACCCACCAACATTATCAAAAATATACTACTTATGCATTGGTCCTTTCATATTATCATTTGTTCGCTTTCTCTTTTTTATAAATGACTGTGACATTTAAAATATATATTCATTTTATCAAAACAAATAGACAAAATATAGACTTTAATGAAGGTCATTCAGTGAGACTGTGAGGTCCTTGGGTTGATCAATTAAGATCGTCAAAATCACAGTGATGTAAACAAAACAACACAAAGCCATGCAAGCAAACCCTTAAAACTCTTTCACAGCGTCACAACAGATCACAACGGCTACATGTTAACAACACACGCAAGCTTGAAAACACAACAGTTATCGGTCAAGTGTGACATATTGGTCTTAAATAAAACTCAGCATTTCTATTCATATAAAATCTTACATTTAATGGAAATAAACATTAGTGCACGTTTAAGGGGCTCTAATAATTACCAAAATCAAAACTGTTGTTAAAATGGATACAGGTTTTAAAAAGACATTCAGAAACCATGTGCGTGGTTATTATGTGTTACTGCCGTGACCTCAGACATGAGAAACATGTTGCACCACTTGCTGGAATGTCAGAGAGTCATTGCGGCAGTGTGGCGGCGGCACCGAGGTCAGAGATGGAAATTCTGTGCAAAAAAAAAAAAAAACTGTGTCTGGAGGCTAATCTGTTTGCTATTCTTCATTGCAGACCACAGCTGGACAGAGCCTGAAGACATGAGCGTGTGGACGGAGAACTGACTTCGACAAACCAGATTGACCCACAACAGTATCCTGGAAAGGTGAAGTGTGTAATTTCTGTGCCACTAAATGCACCAGATAATGTACAGTTGAAGTCAGAATTATTAGCCCCCGTGTATATTTATTTCCCCAATTTCTGTTTAACAGAAATTTTTTTTCAACACATTTCTAAACATAATAGTTTTAAAAACTCATTTATAATAACTGATTTATTTTATCTTTGCAATGATGACAGTACATAATATTTTACTGGAATTTTTTCAGGATACTAGTATTCAGTTTAAAGCACAATTTAAATACTTAACTAGGTTAATTAGGGCAAGTTAGGGTAATTAAGCAAGTCATTGTATACAGTAATGATGGTTTGTTATGTAGACTATCGAAAAAATATTGCTTTAAGGGGCTAATGATATTGACCTTAAAAATAAAAAACTTTTATTCTAGCTGAAATAAAACTTTCTTAAGAAGAAAAAATATAGAAAAATACTGTAAAATATTTCTTGCTCTGTTAAACATTTTATTCATTCGTTTTCCTTCAGCATAGTCCCTTATTCATCAAGGGTCGCCACAGCGGAATGAACCGCCAACTATTCCAACATATTCCATGTTTTATGCAGAGGATGCCCTTCCAGCAGCAACCCAGTACTAGGAAACACCCAAACACTCTCACATTCACACATGCACTCATACACTAAGGCCAATTTTGTTTATGGAATTAAGCTATAGCGCATGTCTTTGGACGTGTGGGGGAAACTGGAGGAAACCCACACGAACACAAGGAGAACATGCAAATTTCACACAGAAATGCCAACTAGTCTACCTGGGACTCGAACCAGCAACCTTCTTGCTGGAAGGCGACAATGCTTACCACTGAGCCATCATCAAAAATAATTTTTTGAACTGTAAATGCAAAGTTGAGTCCAGACAGGTTTCCCTCCCACTGTTTTTCTGCTGTTATTCAAACACATGAGCATGTTTAGATTATAGTACTAGATTATACTGTATGTTATGGTTGTGCTGTGCAATATATACAAAATGTTATATATCAATATCTTTAGGATTTTATTTTATATCGATAATGATAAATATAACTACATATTTTGAATGTGTGTGCTGGTTGGGTTGTTTATATGAAAACCCAGTTCCAGCACTGCAAACTAATTATAATTAATTTTTTACTTCACAATTCAAATTTTTTCCAAAATTTCAAGATATGAACTTGCAATAGTCAGTCCAGTTTGGAGGGGAAAGACTATTTCTTGCATTTGTGAGTTTATATCTCACAATTCTGACTTTGTATCTTGCAGAATTGTGAGATATAAATTTATACAGGTACAATCTGTATTTAATCAAAGAAACATGATGGAACCTTTGGTAATTAATCAATATGAAGAGTACATAACAAAGTTTTTTTTTTTAGTAGAAAACAAGTTCATGGATGTTCAATACGACCCTCTCCAGACTGACATCAACTGGAAAGTTAAAGTATTCTTTTTGAATCTCCCTGTATAAAGTTGTTTTATAAAGTTTATAATGGTGATACTGTATGTAAACCTGAAATTCAGAGAAAAGAAGGTCTAATTGCAGGGTTATAGTTTAATAAAAAGCCTAATCTACCTTTTTAATTTTTTTATTCAGTGGTGGAAACCTTTTACTAACCTTTTTTTTTGTATAATTTAAACTTGTGTTTTGCAATTGTATTTTAACATGAATATACTGACATATTGTGTTCATTAAATTTTTTTAATCTAAAAAAACTATTTAAGTCTTAACTTAATTTTAAAAACCTATAGAATATTTTATTAACATTCATTTAAATAATATTAAATGTAAAATTTGCATACTTTCTCCAGTTGTTGCATGTTCCTTTAGAAAATCAATTTAAGAACATTTGTTACTATCAAAGGTGAAATCATATGTGTTGCTTTTTTTGAAAACTATGATCATTTTGAATATAAAGTTCATTTATCTCTAAGTATAACCATGTAAAGGTCAATTTTTATTAAATTATCAAATTTATGCTTGTTAATTTATCAAATGTATGCATTCTTGATCAATAAAACAATAGATTTCTTGTATTTGTCTTACTAACACCAGACTTTACATACAGTAGTGTACATACTGTATTAATATTAATAATATTCTGAACATAGCCAAATCTCTGCTTAACCTCTTACACCAGATATTCATGCATTTGATTGATTTAATAAGACTGCTTGAATTAAGGCGGTTCATTCCACTGTGGTGATCCCAGATAAATAAGGGAATAAGCCAAAGGAAAATAAATAAATGCTTGAATTAATTTATTTAAATATTAACCAAACAAAATGTTACTTTCAGGCGTCACGATGGAGCAGTGGGTAGCACGATCACCTCACAGCAAGAAGGTCGCTGGTTTAAGCCCCGGCGGGCTCCGTTTGCATTTCTGTGTGGAATTTGCATGTTCTCCCTGTGTTCACGTGGATTTCCTCCAGGTGCTCTAGTTTCCCCCACAGTCCAAAGACATGTGCTATAGGTGAATTGAATAAGCTAAAATTAACCGTAGTGTATGTGTGTGAAAGAGTGTGTATAGGTGTTTCCCAGTGTTGGGTTGCAGCTGGAAGGGCATCCACTGCGTAAAACATATGCTGGATAAGTTGGCAGTTCATTCCGCTGTGGTGACCCCTGATTAAAAAAGGGACTAAGCCGAGAAGTGAATGAATGAATGAAAAAGTTACTTTAACTGATCTGTGCACTTGAAACTGGCCATGAGCAAATATTTTGAATTGCACACTTCACCTTTAAAATCTCCTAGGGGCTTCATTCATCTGTCATTGAGTCTCCACTGTTCTTTCAAAGACGCATAAAGCCAAGCTTTAAAAAACACAACAGCCCTTTCACAGTCACAAAGTTAATCACCCACTTGCTTTCACAAACAGTATCGTACCTTGAGACAAGACATTAGTGTGGGATCTGCAACAAAATCCATAACTACAGTTAAGCAGAATCTCTTTTTAAGCCCTACAACAGCACGGCTCAGTTTGGCGGACATTCACATCGATTCAAGGACCGTGCTGATGCTTGCTGGGCATAATAAACCCCATTCTAATTGTTTTTAAGGAAGTCACATCAATAACCATCTTTTACCCTCCCAAGTCCACAGACAGGCAATTACAGTACACATCTACTCTAATGTATGATGCCAGCCGGACAAGCAAAAGCTTGCAGTCACAATAAAGGCTTACGGTGATGCTATCAGGCCTCATTTTTACACTAATATTGGCATCCTTGGTGAATCTAAGGAAAGAAGGCTGTTTTAAAAAAAATGTCTTTATTTGGGATCACGTGATGCTTTGAGAGCGACAAGACATGTCTGAAAGAGCTCCTCACCATATAGCTGAATTTTTTAGGAAACAGTCGTCCTAATTGTGTTAAGAGTGCACAGAATTGAAGAGAACGTGATCAGGATGTCCCTTTGACGCTTTTTGGTCACAATCAGACTTGACTAGTAAACAAGCTAGAAGAAATATTTCTTCTTTATTAAAAAAATGCATGATTTAAAAAAAAGGTCTCTCAAAAATAAGAGTTAGCTCTGAATCGACTAAATGATTTGTTTTATTTGTAATCTTTTCTTTGCCAATGATGTAGGTCAACACAATCAAAGTAACACATTTGCATAATCTCTGCCGGCATTTTCAAAAGTTTGCATTTCAGTCCATCTATAGGAAACAGAGCATGAGTTTTTCCCAACTAAAACAGGGTCTTTAGTGTTTTTAACATACTCTCTTTTCAAAGGTCAAAGATGCAGTAGTGTGGACGCCAGGCAGAACCATAACACAACTTTATACTAGCGTTATAAAATGAAAACACACTACACTCTCAGAAAAATGTTGTACCAAAGAAGGTACAAACCCTTGTCACTGCGACAGTACCTCTTTATGGGACAGAATTGTACCTTAAGACAAAGACACAAATTTTTACCATTGCAGTTTGTACCTTTAAGGACATGATTTGTTCCATGGGTAACCAAAATGCACCTTTGGTTTTTAAACCTGCAGATACAATATTGTACCTTCATCAAAGGTACAAATCTGATCCATAAAGGTATCACCACAGTGACAAGACACTTTGTAACTTAACAGTGTCAAAAATGCTTACCAAACATTTATTTAAAATGCCTTAAATGTTTATTTTAGGGCAGCACGGTGGCGCAGTGGGTAGCACAATCGCCTCACAGCAAGAAGGTTGCTGGTTCGAGCCCCGGCTGGGTCAGTTGCTGTTTCTGTATGGAGTTTGCATGTTCTCCCTGTGTTCGCGTGGGTTTCCTCCAGGGTGTTCCGGTTTCCCACACAAGTCCAAAAACAAGTGGTACAGCTTAATTGGGTAAGCTAAATTGTCTGTAGTGTGTGTATGTGAGCAGTATCCTAAGAGGCCTTTTCTGCACCATATAAGGTACAATTTTTACAAAGATACAAAACTGTTTCTCAAGGAACATTATTTGTACCACCGTGTACCTTTTTTTCTGAGAGTGTAGTATAAACAGCACCTCATACACGGAATAGATACAGAAGGACCAATCAAAACAAATTGGTCAGCTGTCCAATCAGAGCAGAGTTAGCTTATGGGAGTGGTTTGCAGATCTTAAGCAGTGTTGCCAGATATAGCTGACTTTTTCTAGCGCTGTACAAAAAACACAAAATATTAGATTATTATTTTATTTAACTTTTAATTTATTTAAAATAATCTATTTATCGAAATTAACCTAGTTACTTTAACGGTCATAATTTTTAACCATACAGCAACTAACACCAGCAGTCACAAAACTACAACATAATACACTGCCTCCTCTCACCAACACACTAATGTTGTGTAATTACACTATCTATTAGAGTATGTTTTACTTTCAAAATGGAGTATAAATTCGTCCCATTTGGCGTTTTAAATTATTTTGAACATCAATACAATAGGTGCTGCTTGTCAATAAGACAACGCTTCTACAGTGCATCCGGAAAGTATTCATATCACTTCACTTTTTCCAAAAAATTTTATGTTACAGCCTTATTCCAAGATGGATTAAATTCATTTATTTCCTCAAAATTCTACACACAATACCCCATAATGACAATGTGAAAAAAAGATTTTTTAATATAGTTGCAAATTTATTAAAAATAAAAAAACCTGAAAAATCACATGTACATAAGTATTCACAGCCTTTGCTCAGTACTTTGTTGATGCACCTTTGGCAGAAATTACAGCCTCAAGTCTTTTTGAATATTATGTCACAAGCTTGGTAAACCTGTCTTTGGGAATTTTTGCCCATTCCTCTTTGCATTTTGGAATAAGGCTGTAACATGAAAAAGTGAAGCGCTATGAATACTTTCCGGATGCACTGTATGTTTATTCTTGCTAGATTAAGATAGCTAAAAGTGTCATTATAAATCGCTGTGAGTTTAACTGCAGGCGCTGTGTGATGTGCGTGCACGTGAACGGGAGTCAGCGTTGTCCAGGGAGTTAGATTTTGATACTTTCCTTCACTTCCTCTTGCAGGTGGGCCCACACGGTTTGCACTATGCACTGGTCACTACTAACTGAATGTAGTAGGAGCACACAGCAATGCTTTGCTAAATAATTTGCATATAATCGTTTCAAAACCGCCCACAATTTTTCAATCCCGCCAATGCCATATTTTTACCCGCACAGTCAAATTCAAAACTGCCCAATCTGGCAACACTGATCTTAAGCCTAGAATTGCTTCAAATGAAAAATATTAAATCATTGCAGAATTATTCTAACATTAAATGCAGATTGTAATAAAATTGTAAATGTTTTTTGAACTTTTGCAGAAGATGCATTTTTTAAACCCATAGCTGGGGACTCCAATGCAAAATTAGGACATTTTAAAATTCCAGATGACCTGCTCTTTAAGACAGGGTGTCCGTGGGGTCTTAAAAAGTCTTAAAATGTCTTACATTTCAAAACCTAAATTTTAGGCCTTTAAAAGTTCCTAAATTCACTGACATATTGTGTTGTAGGTCTTAAATCGTTTTTAAAAGGTCTTATTTTGCTTTGCTTAGTAAAGCTATTTAATTTTGGCCAACATCCATCCAATGACCAATAATACATCTCTATAAAACCTTATTTTTTATATTTAAGTTTTATATTGCAAAGAGATACAATTCACAACAGCTGTTGACAACATTTTAACAGCAAATTCCCCAAATTAAAGCCTCTCATGAGGGAAAAAACTAAAAACAATTAAACAATTCCTCATAATAATAGGAAAAAAATCATTAATCCTGTAGAATTCTAAAATGTTATTTTTAATGATCTTAAAAGTGTCTTTAAAAGTCTTAAATTTGACTTTATGAATCCTGCAGAACCACTGTAAAAAATTCCAGTGATCAGGAAATTTTATCAATCACCCTGGAAATGGACGCATGTTTTATACGTACAAACACAGTATCAGTAGGAAGGTTCGAGTGACCAAAAAATCTCCCAGAATCACAGCGACCTCAGACTCTCATCCCAAAACCAATCAAGCCTCTTTTTTTTTTTGGTAATCTTTTGAGCAACATATTAAGAGATTTTAGCCTTACTAGCCTTCTTTCTTCATATTTACCAAGAATGCCAATAATAGTGAAGGA
Organism: Danio tinwini; assembly: GCA_903798205.1. Classification (NCBI taxonomy): domain Eukaryota; kingdom Metazoa; phylum Chordata; class Actinopteri; order Cypriniformes; family Danionidae; genus Danio; species Danio tinwini. The sequence continues at coordinate 16,985,199 of CAIGQZ010034990.1, read as the reverse complement.
CACTGCATGGTTTCTCTCTGTAAACAATACTGTACGTGAAGCTAAACATCACCAATTCATTTTAAAGCTATTTCCCTCCTAAACCAATGCACTTTTTCGAGATGGCACAGTGTGAAATCTCCCTTTTTTTATTGTCTTGGTAGAAATGTATTTTGCATATGCATGTTCATAATGATATGTAGATGATGCATTTGCACAGTGTTTCCATTTCTGGCTTGGACCCTCAATGAAGCTTTAATAGGTGTGCATACATGTTATAGAGGCAGCCTCGTCTCACCAGTGCGCTGAAGAATTTAGTCCATGGGGTCCTGGCACTGGGCGCAGTGGATCATGTCCTCGCTGTAAGGCTCCACTTGAATGGTTGTGCTGTAAAAGCCAAATTTGGTCTGGAGGAGTTCAGTGGCTTCCTTTAAGACACTCTGAGGGTCTGCGTTCTCCTCTAAAATCAAGAGGAAAAAAACTGATCAAATAGATGATGCTGGACTTGAATGTTCACATATTTCTTACATCGGTATATAAAAATCAGTCAAGCGTGATCTACAAAAGGATTTAGAGTTATTTTAAGTATTATTTGTGGATAACATCTTTTATATATATATATATATATATATATATATATATATATAT
>CAIGQZ010034990.1:16958239-16979572 GCA_903798205.1 Danio tinwini | reverse complement strand
TATATATATATATATATATATATATAATTTCAAAATTGTACAGCGGGGAAAATAAGAATTGAACACATCATGTTTTTTTTCCTGGGAATACAATTATTAAATGAGATGTTGACATGGAATTGAACCAGATTTTGGTAAAAACCCAAATAATACAAACATAAAAATAAAACCAAATCTGAAAATTGAGTTATGTGTAATAACACATGAAATGACACAAGGAGAAAGTACTAAACTACCGAAACACATTTAATACTTTAAAGGCTTTTTTGGGGATGGCAGCTTAAAGATGCCTCTCATATGGAGAATGAAGTCACATAAGTTACTGAAAAACATGAGTTTTTCACAGACTTTAACAAAGTGTCAAAATCTTGATGTGGGTCTCACCTATCAAATCTGAGCTTTATTTTGTGTTTTATATTGGATTCAAGTAAGGTGATTGGCTGGGCCATTCTACAGCTTGATTGTCTTTCTGTAAAAGTATTTAAGAGTTTCCTTGGCTGTGTTTTGGATCATTGTCTTGCTGAAATGTCCACCCTGGTTTCATTTTTATCATCCTGATAATGTAGATGTTGGACTGAAGCAGCTAATATTAATTTACACTGACGAAGGGCAGAGGGTTGCTGAAGAACTACTGAGAGATTCCAGCTGCTGTCTGGGCTTTCACTGCCTTTCTACACCTCCCTTTCTTCATGTGTTCAATACTTTTTCTCATTATTTCATTTTATTATGCATAACTTTATTTGTAAACTAATTACATTTCTTTTCTTTGCCTATATGGATTTATTTAGGTTTTACCAACATCTGGGGAAAAATTCACGTCAACGGCACCTTTAGAAATATGTTTTCTGAGAAAAATGGTGACGTATTCAATACTTATCCTCGCTGTACTTTCATGTTGTGTCCCCATATTTGTGACCTTGATGAATAAAGGCACTAAGCCGAATGATAATAAATTAATGAATATTAGAAGTTAAGAAATCAATAATTGGTGCAATAACCCTGATTTTGTGATTTATTCAGATTTCACAGCAAATTAAAACTTGTTATTTAAGAAATGCTTGTTAACATTAGAATATGCGTCGTGAGTTAACATGTACTAACAATGAACTTATGTATTTACATTAACTAACGTTAACCTACATGAATAAACACTTTTTGTTCATTGTTTGCTCATGTTAGTTAATGCATTAACTAATATTAACCAATACAACCTTATTATAAAGTGTTAACGAAATGTTATTGAATAAACTGACCGATGGCTATGTGAACAGACAACAGACTCTGGCTAAGAGTGAGAGCCCACAGATGCAGACTGTGCATGGCCTTCACCGCCTTCAGAGACAGCAACACCTCCTTCACTGAATTAAACTGGATTCCTTTAGGCGCCCCTGAACACACAAAACCAAAACCAGCTGAGCAATTTAATGCTGATGTGAGTACAGTTTTTTTCTTTTGAATAAACTTTAAGAAAAAATCTTCTAAAATGCACTTCATGTTTAAGGCGAGACGCTGCCTGTCAAATTTTGAGACTTGTTTTTTTCTTATGTAAAGAAAATATACAGATTGCACTTTTGAGGGTTACTTTTGTCACATTTGATCAATATGTGTCTGTAGATTTCAATGATAATGGATAAAAGCTTAAACTAAATCTCCACTTCAGCAGCAATTACATATTATTATAGGTTCTGAAGGTTTTTACGGAAGGATTTCTTCATATATTTTCATACAATGTGTTATAATTGTACAAACTTCTTTGTCTGTTCATAGTATTTTCTGAATTATGAAGTGATCAACAAAATATAAATCACCTCTGTAAAAACCTTTCATGTCAAAATATTTGTTCCTTACTAACTAATCTTCAGATGCTTGTTAATGTATGGGAATAAGTGCATATTTAACGAAACATTCCCTCATTTGTATGTGTAAATATCATTTTAGCAAAGTTGTAATACAAAAAAAGATTCAAATTTTGTATGTATATTTTTTCAATTAGCTGAGGAAGTATGGTGAGAAATATTAGTTGGTTATTATTATTTTTTACCATGACCTGCAGTGTCTTGCCTTAAAGTGCATTATGCATCTTAAACATACACTGGAATTGTATGCATGTTTTAGAAATGTAATAAACTTAATTATTAAATGTGAATATTACCCTCCATGAGAATGCGGAAGACGTCTCTTAGGATGGTGATGGTGGTGGCCAGGACGAACACAGAGAAGAGGAAAGTGCAAATGGGATCGGCTATTTTGTATTCTGGCTGCGTTAGAAGGTGGAGAGAGAAAGAGAGAGAGAGAACAGGAGGCACTGATGCATTAAAGAACAAAATCAGATGCTTCTCTGAAAAGTGTCAAATTGAATTAGGCTCCAGAAACTGAAGTAACAGCCTATGCTGAGACGCTTTTTAGAGAGACAGGGGAAGAAGTCAGGGTTTTATTCCTTATCAAGGTAATTTAATTAACTTTAAAAAGAAATAAATACATTTATGAACAAATATTCACTAAATTGTGCATTTTTTTTTGCTATTTTTGAACACAAAGACATATTTTTATGTTTAACAAGGCTGTATTTGTTTGACCAAACACCATAAAACCAGTACATTTTAATAGTAGAACATTTTTAAATTACTTTTTTCTATTTAAATATTATTAGTGCTGGGTAAAAATTTATCTCATCCAAAAAAATTTTTGTTTTGACATAATATATGTGTGTACTGTGTATATTTATTATGCATATATAAGTACCAGCCTGATCTCATGAGAAAACGTAGGTATTTTACGTTTAGTCAGTTTAGTGGCTAAGTCATACCACTAATTCGAGTTCAGTCAAATGAAAATTTACAATTTTTAAAAGGAGGCGTAGCACCAAACCTCACTCGTAAACCCATTGCTCATTGGATGATGAGCAAATCGTACTAAACTGTACTAAATAGATCAATTCGAATTCATACGAATTAGCCACTAAATCAAAAAGTTACGAATTGTTGTGAGATTGCATTGATAAATACACACATGCATGCACAAATTTGAGAAAATTTGTATTTATACGTGTATATATATATATATATATATATATATATATATATATATATATATATATATATATATACACACACACAGTTGAAGTCATAATTATTAGCCCCCCTTGTATATATAATGATATATAAATTGAAATATCTATGTAATACATGCATATGTGTTACAAAATTGTATTTATATATATAAACACACACACACACACACACACATTGTGTCAAACAAACAAGCTTTTATATTGGATGTGATTAATCATGCCCAGCAGTAATTAATTTTGCCCAGCACTTGATATTATATGAATTATAATATATTATATATGAATATTTATTACTGCAATGGTAAAGCCAAATTTTTAGCAGTCATTACTCCAGTCTTCAGTGAAACATTTCATAATATTGAAATAAAAAGGTACATATAATGTACATCACGATATGGAAACTATTGAGACAACTTGAAAATTTACTTGAAACCTTGTTTGGATTGTTTTAGTCTTAGTGGTGACGTTTAATCCAAATTTAAACCATAAATGTTCCCATTTAGAGCTTTTTATTGCATAAAATGATTCAAATGTTGCCATGTTTTCATACATGCTTATATTTATTATTCTAATTAATATTAATTCATTCATTCATTCATTTTCTTTTCAGCTTAGTCCCTTCATTAATCTGGGGTCTCCACAGCAGAATGAACCGCCAACTTATCCAGCACATGTTTTACGCAGTGGATGCCCTTCCAGCTGCAACCCATCACTAGGAAACATCCATACACACTCTTTCACACACATACACTACGGACAATTTAGCCTACACAATTCACCAATATTACATGTCTTTGGACTGTGCGGGAAAACGGAGCACCCGGAGGAAACCCACGCGAACACGGGTAGAACATGCAAACTCCACACAGAAACGCCAACTGACCCAGCTGAGGCTCGAACCAGCGACCTTCTTACTGTGAGACGATTGTGCTATCCACTGCGCCACCGTGCAGCCCCTCCATTTAATATATTATATAATATTTGTTTATAATGACATTTTCAATTCAGAAGATAAGAACTCAATGTTTGGTGGAATAACCCTAATTTTCAGTTACAGCATAGGTCTCAAACTCAATTCCTGGAGGGCCACAGCTCTGCACAGTTTTGCTCTAAACCTGATCAACCACAGCTGATCCAAATAATGAAGCTGTTTAAAACTCTTTTTAACACCTCGATTATTTGGATCAGCTGTGTTTGATAGAGTTAGAGTAAAACTGCAGAGCTGTGGCCCTCCAGGAATTGAGTTTGAGACCTATGAGTTACAGCAATTGAAATGTTTGTTGTTTTGAAAAAAAAGAAGTATTCTTTAAATGACAATACTTTATTATATGGAGAGAACCTCTCAAGTAAACAATATACAACAACAAAATATAGAAGTTTTTATGAAGTATATAAGAGTTTATATTGTGATGCTGTGATGATTTACCCTGAAGTAGATTATAATAGCAGCCACCATCACTCCAAAGCTCTGCAGGAGATCCCCCAACACATGAATAAACGCTGCTCTGACGCTGGTGTTTCCATGATTCCCCAGGAGGCTGTGCGAGTGACCGTGGCCCACAGGACTCATCCCGCTCTCATCAATCTTGTGGTAGCCTGACCCGTGACTGTGGAAGGTTGTGGAGTGGTGCAGAATGTAGGCCATTCTGGAAAATCAAAACAATAATAATGCACACAAATCCATATAAAACCAATCAATGTTTGTCATAGCATATTGTTTTATAAAAACAATCTTAGACTACAGTCTTTGTGAATACAGAAAGATCTTGGGGGACTGTGCATTTGATTTAATTTTTACATTTATTTCTCCAGTTTGCATAAACGGGTGGTTTTAATAATAAAGGGGTTAAGTGAACATAGTGGCAATAAGTATTAAACACGTCACCATTTTTCTCAGAAAACATATTTCTAAAGGTGCTGTTGACTTGAAATTAACAACCAAAGAAATTCATATATGCAAAAAAAATCTAATTAGTTTACAAATTAAGTTATGCGTAATAAAATGAAATGATGCAGTGAAAATGTATTGATCACATGAAGAAAGGGAGGTGTAGAAAGGCAGTGAAAGCTCAGACAGCAGTAGTTCTTCAGCAACCCTCTGTCTTTCGTCAGTGTAAATTAATATTAGCTGCTTCAGTCCAACATCTACATTATCAGGATGATGAATATGAAACCAGGGTGGACATTTCAGCAAGACAATGATCTAAAACACAGCCAAGGAAACTTTAAAATGATTTCAGAGAAAGAAAATCAAGCTGTAGAATGGCCCAGCCAATCACCTGACTTGAATCCAATATAAAACACAAAATAAAGCTCAGATTTGATAGTCAAGATTTTGTTTTGTTTTATTTTTATATTTGTATTGTTTGCATTTTTACCAAAATCTGGTTCAATTCTGTCAACAGCTTCTTTAGAAATATTATTTCCAGAAAAAACTGTACTTATTTTCCCCGCTGTAAAACTTGAATAAATATACAAACTACACTGTAAAAATCATATGATCAAAAAGTAAAAGAAAAAGTTTTTTGTTACTTTAACTTGTGTTAACCGTGTTTTAAATATATTTTGTAAGTCATACACTAATAAAATGTATTAGTTGACTGCTCAAAAAAAGTGAGTACACTGCTTTTAAAGCGATTAGTTGAAAAAGTGAGTAAAACTTTTGCTTTTAAAGCAAATAGTTGACTAAAAAACTTGTCTAAAAATATTAAGTAAATAAACTGTGCTTTATTATAAAAAATAACTTGAGTCACTTACAGTTAACAGGTTTATAAAGTCAAAATTTTTTATAAAGTCAACTAGTCACTTTTAAGGCAATGGATTTACTCGCTTTAAAAAAAAAAGTAACTAATCGCTGTTTTGAGTCAGTATTATGTAAATGAGTGGTGCCCAACCCTGTTCTGGAGATCCACCTTCTTGCACACTTCAGCTCCAACTCTGATCAAACACACCTGAACCAATTATTTAGAACCTGAAAAGTAGTTGGCAGATGTGTTTGATATGGGTTACAACTGAAATCTGCAGGAAGGTAGATCTCCAGAAGTTAAATGACTTGTTAATTTAATTCAACTTCAAAGTTTAAAGCCACAAATGCTATAGTTTTTTTATTGAAACGGTTAAATTATTTTCGTATTTAGTATTTCGTATTTTCGTAACAGTAGTAACAAAAGTACAAAAACATTTGGCCATGCCTTATATAACTTTTTTTACAATGTAAAACTTCAACTTTGGTTATGTAAAATCTCTAAGTAAGCATTTATATGTAAATTATTTGCTGGACACTTCTAGTCATTACAACTTCTAATTATTTGAATTTTTGCTTTTTTTATAGGAAAGTCTGTTTTCTTACATGATGTTGACCACGACTGCACATCCTGAGGTGAGAAGCATCACGCGGCCTTCAATTTCATAATCATTTCTTACTATCCTCTCAATGGCAAGATACACCAACACCCCAGTCACGATCCAGATAGACATTACAGATATCAGCGCTCCCAGAATCTCTGTGAGAGATGAATATGGACTGGTATTAGAATTGGATGTAGCAAAGTTGTACATTAAAAAAACAACAAACAAATGCATTTCAATCTGTATTCCAACCAAATTTATTCTTAAAACTTCAAAATTGTTGAATATAGCACAAAAATTGAATGGATTCATTTTCTGATATGTTTATGCTTTGATGGATCTTGATAGATCAGTTTGGTTTTAAAACTATTCCAGTAATGATTCTAAATCCTTCCAGTTTGACTACCAGATTCTTAAGCTACTTGCCATTCAGAACTTCTACTTGCTATAACATTTGTTTAAAAATATCGGTCACACTTTATTTTAATGTACAATTCAGGCTATTAACAAAGACTTTTAGCTTTAAAAAGTATTAATTAGGTCCTTATAAGTAGTTAGTAATTAGTAGTTGGGTTTAGGTATCGGGTTGCAGGATTAGAGATGTAAAATAAGATCATATTTTATGTGCTAATAAACAGTTAACATCTTGATAATAGGCAGGTAATAAGTAGTAAATGGTGAGAATTGTTACTTAAACTGAAGTGTTACCAAAATATCTAATTGCCTAGAGGTGCGAGGTTCCCCTTAACAGTTTATTTGAACCCACATCTGGCATTATTTTTAAACCCTGGTTACCTGCATGCAAAATATAACATAGAGCATATTATCATAACCAACGTTGAGATAAATATGGACAAAACTAACATTGGGTTAATTGTTTCAATTATATTTTAACTACATTAACCAATCGGTTGGGTTTGTCCATATTTGACTCAATGTTGGATGACAACAACTGAGCATTTTTTTTAGAGTGTTTGAATATGGATCAACATAAGGATGACAATTTTATTTATACATTTTTTGTTACATTTTTCAATATCAAGGATGCACACTCTTTAAAAAAAATGCTGTGTTGTTGTAAAGAGGGTACGAATTCTAGGGGGTTTGGGGGGTATAACCCCCTAATTAACGCTTGATCCCCGCTGAATGACATGAAAACAAGATGTATGGGGGTTTAGCCCTTTAATACTGAGAAATAGTTCTCTCTGATCTGTATTTTAAATAATAATGTTAATAATTAAAATAATAGATAATATAAATATACATTTGACCACCCCTATTATGGTTCATACCATTGTAAATGCATAATCACGCTAATCAGTCTATGCGAGAAAGAAAATGTATTCAACAGTTTGAAACTGCAGATCTAGAGCACTGATAGACACATTAAGTGTTCACAAGACTAGCCTGAAAGTAAAGTCAAAATTAAATTCATAGTTTGTATAGTTTGACCTACAGTAACTTCTGAAATAGCTAATCAGATGATACTGTAGGTCAGAATACAGTAAATATCCCTCAAAACACTGAAAACATAAATATGTTTAAATAATAAATTAGATGTAATTTAAATAAATATATAAATAACTGAAGGATGTAGTTAAAAACTAACATTACCAAAAGAATACCCCCCCCCCCCCCCCCCCAATTGATTCAGTTAATTATCAATTACAGTTTTTAATAGAATGGTTGGGTTTGTCCATGTTTGACCCAACTTTGGGTTTTGACAACAGCATTTTTTTTGAGTATGTCACATTTATTTGGCAGGACTTGAAGCTTCCTGATACTCTTGGCTGAACTCTGAACTTGCCTGATCTGTGCCAGCCAAAGTTCATGATCTTGGTGGGTGGTCTTGAGGAGATCCACAGGGAGAAAAGACTGACCATCATACTGCCAAAATCTGTCAGAAGGTGGGCTGCATCAGTCATAATGGCCAGACTGTGCGCTAGATAGCCACCTGCATCACAGCAACAACAGAGAAGAAGAACTAAGTAGCTGTAAGAGAGGTGCACTCATAAAAATGGGCTGGTTTTGCAGAAATGCTGTTAAATAGCATTTTCTGGTTCCACAAAGAATCTTTCCGTTAAACAATTTTAAAATACCTGAAGAACATTGTTAATATCTAAACTAATCTAATAATTTTAAGAATTATAAATGTTCCATAAATGTTATTCATGGAACCCTTGATGCAAATAAAGATCTTTTTTTTCTTCTTAAAACATGTTTTTCTTAGTTTGAAGAATATTTGAATAACGTAAAGAACATTTTCCCACTATAAATAATTTTTGGGAAATCTAAATGTTCTATGAATATTAAAAGGCTCTATAAATAGCTCCAAGAGATTTTACTCATTGCACAGATGTGGTAATCTTACGTTAACAGTTGATGGGTTTCTTCTAACTTCTATGCAGGTACCAAATCTTGGTGTACTTTTTGGCACTCAACTTTGCTCGAAACCTCATTTTAAACAATTAACAAAAAACTAATTTGATCAATTACGGAACATTGCCTGTATCCGTAAGCCCGTATTTCTCTCACCACCAGATGCTGAAAAGCTTGTCCATGCTTTTATCACGTCTCGTTTAGATTTTTGTAACTCTTTATTTGGGGTTCTGCCAGCCAATTCTTTTAAGATTTTACAATATATTTGAAACTCAGCACGTGTGTTAACATACCTCATCTCGTTCTCATATTACCCCTGTACTCCAACAGATGCACTGGTTGCCTGTTAAGTCACCCGTTAATTTTAACATATAAAGCGATTTATTGTTCTGGTCCTGATTATATATGTGATCTGATATCTACATCCTCTTCCTCTCGTTATTTACATTCCGCTTCAGGGCTCACCTTGTTTCAGCCTCCTTGCAAACTCAGCACCATGGGAGGTAGGGCAGTCTCCTACCATGCATCCAAATTGTGAAATGCTCTTCCCACAAACATTAAGACACAAACTTCTTAAAACTCAAAAGATTTTTTTGTTCTGTTGAACACGAGAAGATATACGAATGAATGTTGTAAAATGAATGGAAACTTGCATAGTAGGAAAAAAATGATTGTTGGTTAAACTCTGAAAGACTGGTTTGGAACAAATTTAATAACCGATAACCATTGACATCCATAACAGGAAAAACAAATATTATGGAAGTCAATAGCTGCTGCTTTAACATTCTTCAATACATCTTCCTTTTCATTCAACAGAACAAAAAAACTCAAACTGGTTTGGAACAAGTCTGGGGTGAGTAAATGATGACATTTCATTTTTAGGCGAACTATCACTTTAAGAGCTGTTGGAATATGTAGCCAATTGCATGCGTGTTCAATAAAAATGGTCAGGAGAGAGTTTTCTTCAATGCCAAAAATATAAGTCATTTATTAGATACAAATTAATAATTGTATAAACTGAGCTCTGGGTCACGTTACACTAATGCAATACAAGAATTTCATTCAGGAGGTTCGCAAGAACCCTGCATTTCCGTGACTCCAGTATTTATACACAACTGATATTACAAGGTGGAGTTTTGGTGGAATTAGTCACTTGTCAATCATTCTGCAGTCCTCTACTGCAAACTTGACTGCGCACATAATCTGACATTATTAGCAGATAAGGCATGCTCTGCAACATTCTGTCTTCACACCTTTAAGCACATCTCATTGTACAGGAAAGCTAAGTGAGAAATGAAAGTTATTTTCATTCATCGATGTCGCTCTGTCTTTCCAGTAAGCTGTATCTACTTCTGCAAAAATGCTTCATTAGTATGCACACTTAGAGAAGACAATTGGTTAACATATCACCAAAGCAATACAAATGTTTCATGAAAAGTAAAAGAGACAAAAGTAATAAAAATGAATTTCTTTTTTCCAACAGAGCTATAAAGAACCTGTTGTGCAATAGAAAGGTCTTCATGGAACCATCAACGGCAAAAAAAAAAAAAACCTAGACTGACTTGTTACCTAGTAAAAATCTAAGATTGTACCACCATACTGTAGACCATTCACATGACCAGTATTCATTCATTTTATTTCCCTCATTAAAACAAAACGAAAACTTTTGTGATATCACTTAACACAGCATAAATCTTTTGTAGTCTGACAGTTAATGATTTATAATTATTATTATAAGTGTTGTACTTGAATTTTAATGCTGAACACTGCTGAATTTTTAGCTGCTGAATGTCACTGCTGAATTTTTAGCTGAACACAACACAGAAAAGCTTATTACATTTAATGGATGTAGTCAAAGACCATTGGTGATCCAGCATTTTGTAAGCAATTTTGTGCTACAATGATGAATTGCTTAATCTGTCATTTACTTAGTTGTAAAATGCAGTCAGAGCATTTATTGTGAGGACAGAATCTAAGCAAGAAGCAAAAGAAATACACAGTAGTCATACTTGGGGCGACACTGTAGCGCAGTCACCTTACAGCAAGAAGGTCGCTGGCATTTCTGTGTGGAGTTTACATGTTCTCCCCGTGTTCATGTGGGTTTCCTCCAGGTGCTTCAGTTTCCCCCACAGTCCAAATAAATGTGCTGTAGGTGAATTGGGTAAGCTAAATTGTCTGTAGTGTATGTGTGTATGTGCTGGTCCTCCAGATTGGGGGTTGAGCATTGGGCTAACAACCCATCTCATAAAAACTAGATGTTACAAAACACCAATATGGTGTGGCTAAATATCAACTTCGATATGAATGGCCCTGGGAGTAAGTAACTAAGTAAGTAGTTATACTCTGTGGAAAGAAATTGTCCTAACTTTGATATGTTCTAATCATAGCCTTTTATATTTATGAGAAGATATGTTGCATCTATGCCAACTCATAATTTAATAAACACTGTATTGTTTTTTGGTAGCTTTATTAGTAATAATAAGCATGTAAATGTATAAGGTATTCTTGTAACTCATGTACTTAGTAGAGTAATTACTATAGAGGCGCCGATGTACAATATTTATATTTATTGGTTTATAGGATTAATTTAAAGCTATTTAGCAGATTGGCAATAATATGAAAAAAGCAGATACAAGTGATTAATAATTATATGGAGGCTGTGAGTTGCACATCTTTTGAATAATCCATCATTTTTCTCAGAGCTAAATCATTAAATACTTATAAAAAAACTAAATATAATCTTTACAGAATATCATATTTGAGTCTAAAATGTACAAAATGTCAGATGTGCGTGGGAAATATATATATTTTTTGGACTAGCAAAATGTATAATTTACATATAGCAACAGCACTATGATAGTTTATTCAATAAATATGTTCTCTTGTATGTCAAATTAAAGTTGATGTTGCTAAAAGAAATGCTGACTAGCATCAACACACCTTTGAAGACAATCTGAACTTGTGCACCTCTTAAAATGTTGGACAGTTGAATGATAAATGGATCCAGTCGATGTTTAGCAAAATTAATTTGATGGAGAAGTACTGTATATAACTCTGCAATTGATCAATATAAAATCGCCTAAAAGTTTTTTTTTTTTGCTAAAATCAGTATTGGTATCTGCCCCAAAAATACTGAATACTTTCAGTGCATCCCTAGAATCACAATTAATTACACCTAATTACATGCAACTAGCTCTAAATCTAACCCACATTCAAACCTTAACCATTAGTACATATAATAATTTATTATTACTCGATAGTTAAGGACACCTTATTTATTTATTTATTTATTTTTTCAATTATTCTTACCTATAACTTCTCCAATCATGAAAACCAGACAGACTATGGAGGCGATGTACAGTTTCTTCTTGGCTATGAGCTTCTCGCGGCTGTCATCATAGGCTGCTTTTTTCCCATGGCAATGCGTTCCAACGGGCCTCTTGAGCTCTATAGCACCAGCCATTTCACCATTTCCCAAAGGCAGGTTTGGGCAACTTTCTTTGGATCCTGAGAATTCACTATATGAACAAAGCATGAGGTAGAGTGACGCCATTTCAGTCAATGTTTAAATCCATATACGTGTACAGTCCATCAGCACTATAATGAATGATGCTCCTGGCTGATATCAGGGAGTTATGCAAATAATCAAAAAGATGCAAACTATTTTATGTAATATGCAAATCGTCCGTAAGAGGATAAGCAGTTAGCAGAATAGATAGATTAATGAATAAATATATATATATATATATTTTATTTTAATCAGAACAAGTGTAATTAGTATGTTTATGTATCATGCATCTTATTGGTACATGTGATAGACTATTAGTTTGAATTGTTTTATGAAATTGCAATGTTTTTGTCATTTTACAATAAAGTGAAGGTGCTCACTGCAGAGCCACTTGGGTGGAGCTCACCTCCATAGAGGGGGAGCTTGAGCTCCAGCATCTCCTCCTATAAGCTGTTTTAATGTGTACACCAACCCTGCCACTAACCCTAAACAACCCCCAGTGACATCACTTGTAGACGAAGTGCAGCAAGGAGGAGCTGGAGCTCAAGCTCTCCCTGCTGAAGCTCATGTGGCTCTGCAGTGAGTACCATTTGAAAATAAAAGTTTTTTTTTTAATGTATTTAGCATATGTCTATTATATACAGTTGTTGATATACAGTTGCAATCAAAATTATTGCACCCCCTTTGAATTTTTTTTTCTTTTTTAAATATTTCCTAAATGATGTTTAACAGAACAAGGAAATTTTCACAGTATGTCTGATAATATTTTTTTTTTCTGGAGAAAGTCTTATTTGTTTTTATTTTGGCTAGAATAAAAGCAGTTTTTAATTTTTAAAACCCATTTTAAGGTCAAAATTATTAACCCCTTTAAGCTATTTATTTTTTCCATAGTCTACAGAACAAACCATCATTATACAATAACTTGCCTAATTACCCTAACCTGCCTAGTTAACCTAATTAACCTAGTTAAGCTTTTAAATGTCACTTTAAGCTGTATAGAAGTGTCTTGAAAAATATCTAGTCAAATATTATTTACTGTCATCATGTCAAAGATAAAATAAATCAGTTATTAGAGATGAGTTATTAAAACTATTATGTTTAGAAATGTGTTGAAAAAAATATTCTCTCCGTTTAACAGAAATTGGGGAAAAAAATAAACAGGGGGGCTAATAAATCAGGGGGTTGAATAATTCTGATTGCAACTGTAACTATGGGTCACATATAAGATATAAAAAGAGTTTTCAAATTCCAAAATAAGGTGTACATTTTCCTCCATTCATTAGATTATGTTTATTTATTTATACACATTATTTACAGGAGACGAAAATGTCATTCAGTTTAGTTAATATACCACAAACTATTTTCAGCATGTTAAAAATAAGTCGTGTATAATTTAATGACTTCCTAAAATTGTATGTTTACGCATGACAGTTCAGCCCTTAAATACAAATTAATTTTAATTTAAATCTTTATAACACTGTAAAAAATGCAGGGTTCCACACAATTCCTAGCCGAATTGGTTTTCACTCGATTAAATAGGCGTCATCAGTGGTTATCAGCTGATAGATATGGGCCAGTAGGGGCCTTCTGTGCTCACTAGTAGGCTCAGAAGGCTTTAATCATCCATCCACATGGTTAATCAGCTATAGATCACATACGGCTGGGGCCGGAAGTTAATGAGAATTATTTATATTATTTATTAAATTTTTCTATTAATTGTATTTTATTAATATCTAACCCCACCCCAACCCTAAACCCACCCATCACAGAAATGTAAAAACAGATCTGGATCTGGAGTCTTCTCTATTAGTATAGCTGATGAACCACAATAATTATTTATATTATTTATTACATTTCCCATTATTTGTATTTTATCAATGTCTACCGTAAATAGGATCATAATGAACTACTTCAAGACGCGTGCACTTTATAATTGCAGCAAACTGTTTGGAAGTATTAAAAGTGTTCATGAAGTTGTTCAAAATCTTCATGCGCATTGACCCAGAGACTGTTTAGATGCATGTCACTGATGAGAAAATGATGAATGTTTACTGTATGATGACCAAAATGGCCTTAAACATCCAGCAGGCACTGGACGTCAACATGACGTCTGATTGACGTTGAACTCTAATGTCATGAGGAAGTTGCATTTTGTTTGGAAATGAAAATTAGGTTGACGTCAGAACTCAACGTCAGGCCAACATCAATGTCCAACCTAAAACCAGCCAAATATCAACGTCTAATGATGTTACAGCTTGACATTGTGTAAACGTTACCCCTATAACATCTATCAGACTTTGGATTTTGGTTGCAGTACCTGATGAATAAATGTCAGTATTTGACATCATTTATGACGTTGGTTTAAGATGTTGGCTCAGCTCTGGATTTTGATCACTTTCTAACAACCTAAAATCAACCAAATATCAACGTCATTTGATGTTATTATTGGACATCAAAATAACGTTGTCCTTAGCTGCTGGCTTGACAATTAAATTTGGTCACCTGACATCACGACCCAAATCTAACCTAATATTAATGTATTATGATGTTGTGTGCCGTCTGGGCAATAACTAAATGCACTACAGAATGTTACGTTTACACACACATGCACAAATTACATGTAAACATATCAGATGTTTACAGAATAATACTCACTACTCTTGAGTACTTTTAAAAGGACTACTTTTTACTCATACTTTGAGTGATATTTACAGCAGATATTTTTACTCTACTTGCACTACATTTTAGGCAAGTAATGGTACTTTTACTTGAGTATGATTTTTCAGTACCACCACTGACCCTGAGTTACATGATGTAACAATGAACAACTTTATTTCCATTAACTAATGAAGAATCAAACTAAGGATCTGAGAATACTTGTAGCAAACGTATGTGTGTTGTCTCAAAAAAGCAACCATTCATTTGTGTTGTGTTTTATTTTCATTTGTTTTAATTCATTTATTCTTCATTTAATTATTTTATTTCATCATATGATCATTAGTCATTTATATAATTATCATCATATCTTTTTATTGATCATTAGTTAATGATTTGATTATTATTTGTCATTTTATTATGTTTTTATACTTAATTATTGTTTCTTTCCTATAATTATTGCTTTATTATTATTTTCATTTTCCCATATTGTTCTAATCTTATGACTGTGGATTCAAGCGACGCTTGTTTCCATAAGTAAGAGATGAGAGAATGTCTCCATTTCAAGGTCTGTATTGTCTCTGGACAATGTTGTGAAGTAATTTTTCATTGCTGTTGCTTGTGTTATAATAACGCTTGTTGGATTTATCCTGGTCAGACAAGTCTATCTATCTATTTATTCTGGTCTGAGCATTGAATCATACGCAACTAAGAATTTTTAATAAACTGCTTTTTCTTTATCATCATTACTTCGTCTCCTGCTTCTGCTCCTCTCTGGCTTTCTCAGTCAGCTCCTAAATTGTTAAGAGACTGTTAATTCAGTTGAATACTGGTTTACAGGTTTAGGTATTGTAAACTCTGCTGACTTGTTGTCCAGATACCTGGAGAAACTGACATTTCCTGACAAGATCTGGCATCCGGGGCTGGATCTTATTTATCTGGCATGGAGATGATCTAACACTAACACGAACAAATACTGTAATAAATGTATTGTTCATTGTTTGTTCGTGTTAGTAAATGCATTAACTAATACAACCTTATTGTAAAAAGTTACCATTTTACAAAATATTTTACATTGCTTTAATATTTAGACTTTTTCCACATTCATAACACAAATGCTGACAGTCTACATGCATTTAGTCTGCTCTATGTTTATAAAATTACTTTTGTAAATTTGACTTGTTGTAGATACCAAAATACGTCTTCTCCTGCATCATAAAATAATATCTTAATTTAAAATCCTACAACCTAAAAAATAAAAATGCTGCACACACACGTAGTTTATGCCACGAGGAACCAGATCAGCCCGAGTTGAAATCTGCTGACATACTCGTTTTTGGCCCTTCTGTCGTGTGTGTTGACGAGAGAGATGCTATGATGAGGGTAATGGGGCGGAAAGCGCAATCTCACTGCGCATGAGATAACCAGAGCACTGCATCACACACACACGCACGCACGAGCGCTGCTGCTGCTGCTGAAAGGAGTCAGTGGAGTGGAACACGGCGTCTGTTTAATCACCCCACCGGGACACAGACATGATACACTGCAAGAGGGCTTTTTCAGACAGTCCAACAAGCGCACATGCACACAACACACGCGGTGCACCTATGGGCTGCATATTGAGTTAATCATTATGCATGTGCAGTGTTGATGATTTAAATAGCTAATAGTGTCACTAATATGGGACTAATTGCGCTGAAATTAGGATGTGTGTGTTTGTTTGGCAAAACCAAGAAAAAATGCGCATGCAAGAACAGTTTTCCCTGTTTATAAATAAAAGGAAATAATAACACTATTCAATATAAGTGTATATGTTAACATATGCTGGATAAGTTGGTGGTTCATTCCGCTGTGGCGACCCCATTAATAAAAGGGACTAAGCCAAAAAGAAAATGAATGAATATAATTGTTTTTTCTTTATATCAGCTATGTAAAAATAATAACTTACATTTAACCTATTAAATTAGGGTTATTATCTTGGTTTTAACTATTTAATTCGGTTTCAGAATGATTTGATTATACTGGTGAATTTTGGTGATAGTTTTTTTTTCTGAAGTAGGCTAACCTGTTAAAAACACAGATGCGCACCACTAGCTCTTATAATGTCTGAGACCTCGCCGTGTTTTACAGGGAATTTCTGGCAACCACAGCTGGCAGGTTTAACAGCATGTGTTTATCTTCCCTCTCCAGCACAGTCTGCTCTGTTCATACTGTAACTTATTAGATGTTCCAACATAATATTATGTTAAATGTTTACAGATTGGCAGACGGGTTTCTTGCTGAACAACATGCTGTTGATCTTTTGACAGTGCAAAAGTGGTTGCTGGTTTGAGCCCCGGCTGGGTAAGTTGACATTTCTGTGTGGATTTTGCGTGTTCTCTCTGTGTTCGCGTGGGTTTCCTCCGCGTGCTCTCCCCCCCCCCCCCCCCACCCCCCAACACACACACAGTCCAAAGACATGCGCTATAGTAAATTGGGTAAGCTAAATAGTCCACAGTGTATGTGTGTAAATGAGAGTGTATAGGTGTTTCCCAGAGATGGGTTGCAACTGGAAGGCCATCTGCTGCGTAAAACATATGCTGGATAAGTTGGCGGTTCATTCCGCTGTGGCATCTCCTGATGAACAAAGGGACTAAGCCGAAAAGAAAATGAATATATGATTATTATTATTATTATTATTATTATTATTGTTGTTGTTGTTGCAATTTGTAAGTTTTAACACAATAGAATGACGAGCGTTTTGGTAGGCTATCTATTTTATTATAGTAATAGTTTTTTGTTAACATTGCGTTTTTCTTTAATGCATTCCATATTTTAACATTGGCTTAAGGTAGGATTTTTTTTTACATAGGGTAAATAAATAAAAATATTGGCACATCAGTGTGCAGCGCGTGCATTCGCATTTTCTTCTATCTTAAAGACAGAAGCGCAAATGGCAGATTTTCAATTAGGGCACTTTCTGGATAACAAAACAGAACACTGAACGAGATTATATAATTTACCATAATATTTTTCAACTGCCCCTAGCTGTTTCGTGTCCAGGTGACCTGTTGATGTACACTACCACACTCAAAATTATATATATTTTTTGCTTGTTCAAACTACTTAATTGAAATTAGCTGAAACAACACAATTCTTGAGATTTCATAGGGACATCTTAATTTTCTTTTGTTCAATGCACATTTGTTAAAAGTGTTAAGTTAACTTAGGTCTAATCGATTTGTGTTGGGTCAAGATGAATGAATTATCTGGAAACCTGCATTTTTTTCTCAGAACTGTCCTGTTTGTCAATGTAACGCGTCACCAGTTAGATATACCTATATTTATTTATAGCCAAATTAATAATTATAATATTATAATTATGATTATAATATTTTATAGCGTAAAAAGAACATTTAAAAATAAACGAACATTTCTCACTTTAAAGATGCTCTTTTTGAGGAAAAGAACGTGTTCAATGGATTACACCCTCTTAAATTAGTGTATTGTTTTTATGAGTTCTTCTTATTTCTCAAGACCTCAACTCATTTAATACAGTATCTACAGCAGGTTATCCATTGCAATTCACTGCACACGTCTCCTGCTTAGATGTTTTATTACTGCAGTTGAGTTTTCTAAATGTTCTATAGGCTACTCAATTTTAATATTTAAACTTTAAATTGTGTTTCTTGATTCTCAATTTAACCGAAACATTAGCTAGCCTACGTTTTTATAAAGCTCTGCGTAAAATTGATTTGTGAAAATGATGTTGCCACAAGCCTATTTTAATGATGTTTTAAATTTGCGATTGGAAAGGACAGTGGATTTAAAAATATATATCTTCTCATTCTGCCTACATAGCCTAGATTGTGTAGATTACTATTGGCGCAAATAACGTTGATGAGTTTGCGTTACGCATCTGTAAACCTATTTTATCCTACAACGATGAATAAAAATAACGTGTTAAGTATTTCTTCGCCTCAAGAAAATCCTAACTTTAATTCTACCATGCAGGAAAATATTTGTAAGACATCATTAGGCTATTAAATGTGTACTATTCATTTGTATTTTAACAGTGCAAACAAGTTATGTGCTATTTATCGTTATACTATTACACATTTGTTTGTTTTTTCTTCTTTTTTATATTTGGACTCAGGTAGCCTGCATCTGTCCATGGTGCTGAAACTCTTCTGTCTCCATGCTTGATTTTAGGCTACTTTAGTTGGGCTAGTGTGTGCCGATTATTGAAAGAAGGCTATGCAGATTTTATGCCAATCAGATTTTGTTATTAGAGATTGATAATGAAAAGTTTATTCCTGCGCAATTTCCATATGGGACCACCATTCATTGCGTCCATTCTGCTCACTGAAGTTCCCCGTGGACGTTGCTTAAAAAAGGCTACAGTCCAAAATGAACTCAAGCTAAAAAAATGTATATATTGATTACAAATATAAGCATCTCAATTGTGATGCTCAAAAGACACGAGCGTTTTCAGAATAAAGCTGAATTGATGGATTTCCTGGTGTAACTAAGATTGGCGCATATGGTTTTCGAATTACAGATAATGTGCAAATGCGACTCCATCTGTTTGCTGTCGTTTTTGTTAGGAAAAATATATTAAACGATGTCTGTTCTTTATAAATAGCCATTTTATTATAGGCCTAGTTGTTTTTTATTCACCAAAAATACCAGACAACATACAGACTAATCAGTTTTGCTTCATAGACTCTGCACAGATTTCCTAGACAATGCATTTTGGAATCAGCATCTCTAGGAGATAACATTTAATTATCATAATAATAGCATTAAAAACAACAAAAGCAGTAATATTAATAAGTATTATTACTTTTATAAATATATGAAATTGATACAAATATTATTTTAGCCTACCTGTTAAGTTTTAAGGAGTATATTTTGGCATTTCTTTCATTGATGAGATGCGATTTCTCCGAACTCGGTGGAGCATCCATAGTCCTGTGCTGCTGCTTCAGGTTAATAAAAAACGAAATTAATGAAAACCGTACCGAATATTAAAATATGCGTTTTTAATTAGACGGCGACATAATAATTCCTCCAAGCCATTTTCGAAGGGTTCAACGAATGAGTTAATTCACTCATTGCATCAGATCCACAAAACTAAAGAAAAAGGGCAGGATTGCGGTCGGTCAGTAATTCCGATGCTGTCTGTATGCGGAGCCGGAGAACTTGGCCGTGGGTGAGATCAGATGAATGTGGTGCAGAAGATTCGGCAGTCCACTGAACTCATTTACGAATCTTACTATGGCCAAGGTCTAATTAATATTCATGAGCTAAAGGTCGGTCCTTAAAAAAGAACGTCATTAATATTCACAACTCAGTCTCTCGCCATTGGACATCTGCCACGCAACATCACCGTGACAAAATTAATAATTATGAGAAACGCCTTCGCTGTAATAATAGGCTTGGTTTTACGTGAATGAAGTCTGCTGCGTATTTTGGGAATGAATTGGTCTGCCTTGTTGGAACAAATGTCCTGCGCAACTTGGCTGCAGTGCAAAGGGTGCACGTCTGTAGGACAGGATTTTTTGTATGCAAACATTAAGAAAAAGCGTCATCATGACGCAACCACGCAAACGCAAAGTAAATGAACAAATATATTTTTTACATTCAAAATAAATAATTAAGTAATAATAACTTATTTGTACTGGAATATCGCAGGAGTTTATTTTGTTTATGTTCTTGTAGACCTACCTGTATTGAGAATAAACGTTCGCGCGTCTGATTTTATTTTTTCGGATTATACAAATTAAACAAAGATTAGATTTGATCGTAATATATTGCATCATATATATAAAGTAAAAATAATCGCATGAAAATCAAGCACAACCTTAAGCGTTTTGGTTTTTACTACGCGCCACCACAAGCGTGACGCAAGCGCACTTCCGGACATGCGTTTTCGCGCGTTAGCGGTAGTCACAAATATGGCGATGACAATGAGCCAAAACGATGTTCAGGTGCAGCAGAAAGAAGAAGGGGAAGAGGATGAACAGTCGATGTCCAGATCTGACAGGTGAGCAGATCAGATGCTTGTCGAGCTCAGCTAGTGTGCCGTTGTGGTCAGTTCCTCATATCTCTATCCGGCTGGCAAATAATGGACGGTCAGTGTGTTGATCAGTGGCAGCAATTAACAGAGAGTGTTTACAGTGTATTGTTTGTTTTTGTTGGAGTTATTTTATGCGGAGTTGAGATGTAGAGATTTTAAAAAGAGCACAACAGACGTGTTTGAGTATCTGGAGCTGCTGGCGTGGCAGATCTGGAGCTTAAAATCGAAAACGAGTAATGATACGAGGAGGGACAGCTGCAAGGGTGTTGAATGGTAATTGTTGCTGACCATATATATATATATATATATTAA
>CAIGQZ010034990.1:16929224-16953239 GCA_903798205.1 Danio tinwini | reverse complement strand
CATTCAAAGCATCATCATTGCTCTAATATCTTAATGTCAAAATTAGGTGTAAAGGAAATGTTAACTACAGTTAGGACTTGGCAAAGGTGCTTGATTTGGTATTAATAGTGCTTTAAAAAGTCCTCGAGTCTGCTCATGAAAGAGTGGGAACTCTGTAATGCGTTTTTTTGAAATTGAAATATGAAAAGTTGGTTAATACAATAAAGGTCATATATTAATCCAAACTGCAGCACGGTGAGATAAATTTCATCTATTTATGTTTATTTTTAAAATTTTTATTATTTGTTTTTATTTGTTCTTATGCTTGTCTCTTTTATTCTTGTTTATGTAAAGAACTTTGAATTGCCACTGTGTATGAAATGTGCTATATAAATCAACTTGCCTTGCATTTTGTATTTATTGTATTACGTTATACGCCCATTGCAATCTGACACATTCTTTACATTTCTTCCAAAATGTTCAAAGAATCAGCAAAAAATGCATACACCATGTCGCACCAATGACAGTTTACCTTAATCCATACAAGCCTAGTGTCCGAGTCAAAGCAAACATCCTACTGAACCTTTCAGCGCTCCCATTGTGTAATGAACTGTACTTCAAACTGACAGTCCATTACTATCAGTGAGTGTCCAGCCTCTGTCCATGTGATGAGAGCCTTACTCAAATGAGTCTCCTGGTTTGCCTGAGCTAATGTGTGGTTTCCTGGACTGGACATGAAGAAAGTCTTGAGTCCCTCTACCACACTTGACAGAATTGATCATGTGAGCGGCTCCTTCTGAGGGGGTCGTAAAGACCCGATTCCCTCAAGCTCTCCATGATACAGTGCTTGTAGCTTATGCTCAGGTCAGATGGGGATGTGCATGATTTTTGAAGGCATGTCTGATGGCAGTGTGCTTGGACACTTTTTTTTCTTTCTTTTTTCTTTTTCTTCTTCTGTACTTGATTTGATAATTGATCATTGACAACGTGTACATGGACATCAGTAATCAAATTATTTACCTTAATGTGAATAAGGCAATATTATGATTAAGATGTTTATGAGTTGCTGGAATGTTCCATTTGTTAAAGTATATTGTTCAGCCCATAGTACAGATATATTAGATTAATATGGAGCCAGAACAGTCTCAAAAATATTACATTTACAAAATATAGTTCGTTCATCCACAACACAATTCACAATTACAAATTCCAGTTTGTAAGTTCAAAACGTGTAGAAAAAAAATCCAATTCGTAAATCCAAAACCCAATTTATAATATACACAAATGCAATTCATAAATTTAAAACGCGATGGAAAAAATACACATCTCATTTGTAAACTTAAAACATGATTCAAATATACACATTCAATTCGTAAGTTCAAAACTTGATTCATAATATACACAAATCTGGAGCCAGCACCTAAGCTTTTCACTCATCATAGCACACGTGCTGCTGATGATGTGACAATAATGAATAATTCAAATTGTAAATGTAAATTGTAAAATGTAAATTCAAAACATGATTCCAAAATAGATAAATCCAACTCATTTGGTGTAAATATTTATGATTTTTTTACTTGTGAATTCACAAATTGTGTGTTGTAGTAATGAATTGTTTTGAATTTACAAATTGGATTTTTGTAAATGTGAATTGTGCTGTGCATGTATGAATTTTATTTCATGAATGTATTATTTTTTTGACCTATCTGGCTCCATAGATTAAAGTGGGAAATGAAGCACTCCGTGATGGCAGGTTTTTATCTTTCATACGTGTTGAGAGATTGAGTTGATCGACTTAAAAATGGAATGTGTCTTGTCATAATCCACACAGACATGACTTAGTAAAGCGTGAAGTCATGTATGATTTTAAGTGTTGCATTAGTCTGAATGTAAATCCCCTCGTCAGGCAGCACTGGAGCAGCATGAGAGTGGATAAAGGGCATCAAATAAAAGGTAATAACAAAAGAAAAATACACAACTTAAGGCTTAAATGCTTGTATTTGTTGTATTTGCATCAGCTCTGCAATGCACGTCTACAACTTCATGCATTGGGTTAAATTAGGCTGTCCAGTCTCCGTGTTCAGTCCGTTACAATTATGGTTGAAACCCAGTCAGGCAGCATAATACAGAGTGGAGCAAAGAGCATCAAATGATCAGTAATTATAAGGGGAAAAATAGAATAAATAAATATTTTTATATTAGACACACATCTGATGCTTGTATTTGCACCAGCTTCACGTCCACAACTTCACACATTGGGTTAAATTAGGCTTTACAGTCTCCGTGTTCACTCCTTTACTTCCATTGTATCTGTTTAGCTGAGGGATCTGAACCAACCCCGTGACGTCAGACACCGCGACATTCCAAGATGGCGGCGCTCTTGGTCTAAAATCTATAGTAAAAGATGCTGTTTTATTCTAAATGGTTACATTAATCAAGTTTGTTAAATACTTTTTCAGTAAAGTGGAATCCAATGTACTAAATAATTTAAACTTGACTGAGTGCTTCATTTCCTCTTTAACGTCATTACGTTAACACGCTATCCAATGTTTTCTCATGAGTTTTGTGTCATTTCTGTAATGTTTGCATGGACTATCCTGTCCTACATGACTGTAATAGTTTAAGGTGTACATGTCTGTACTGCACTTCAATAATGTGACTACAATAGGAATACTCCACATGTCTTAATTCCATTTGTGTTTGGAATTAAGTCAGATTAATATCATCAAAAATCTGTTTACATGGTGGACGTATTATTGTCGTATCATTAGCCTAAAATCTGAGTATTGATGTCCATGTAAACATACTTATTTATTGGTGATTGTTAAAGTGGTCATGAACTGCCTTCACTTTTTTTTTTTTTTTTTATTCATCTTGTGGTGCTTTTTGAGATTCGCTTATAATGATATCAAGATTTGTACATTAAGTAACATTATAATTTAGTAGTAGTAGTAGTAGTAGGCTATTTTCTGCCATCAGAACTAGGGCTGTGCAATCAATTTCAGTTTCGATTTTAAACTCCAGCGATTTATGAAAATAAGGTAATTGAGAAACAATTATTACACTCTATAGAAGCCCAATTTTGCATGCAAATGACAAAAGTCATGTAACATGGCTTTTGCAAAATGGGATGTGCTTGATTTATTGAAGTTTATTAGATTAATTCATGTTTTAAAAGCACTAAAGAGAATTTGCACATCCTCAGAAGAATATTTGTGACCGCTCAGAGATGGAACAGAACACCATATTTTGACATTTTATGTGGGTATTTGACGATTAGTGCGCAGTTCGACCTAAACTGCTCACTTTAATGGTCAAATACCTACATAAAATGTCAAGATATGGTGTTAAGTGATTAATCTTAAACCTTCGATTGTTATGTAATACACTTAAAAGGGATCCATGTGGCTCTTAAAGTGATAGTGTGCTATATTTCTACTGCTGGCTATGTTTATTATTATTTATCAAACAGACAAATTCCAAACCACTCTGTTCTTGAGTGAAGGACTTTTTGTTTGGTTGATGTTTTAATTTCTATTGGTCTCACGCATTCACATGAAGTGAATTTTTAAGTTAACTTTGGAACACGGTGACGTAAAGTTTTCTGGTCTGTCACATGTCTCTGGGCTGCTACATTCGCATCGCTCTGAATGAAAGTCAATGGGGTGTAAAGTGCAGTGTGACCGCGCCTTAAATCAGTGGGTGGGGCTAAACAGTCAGTGATGTAGAAGCAGGTGTTTATCATTATCTGCGGAGGCGGGGTTTAGCCAAATTATTGCTTAAAGATACACAAGCTATCGTTTTTGACAAATTAGCTTCAATTAAAGCTACTTTCAGTTTCAGATGAATGAGTTTTGAGGTTTGAAACCTACAGGGTGTTTAACACAGTGACATTTTATATATGTCTAAAGATCAAGATCATTTTGATGTTTCAGGTCATAACCCCTTTAAGTGAATCCATATGACAGAAAATGTTGTGTTAACTTCTTGTACGAATGTCTTTGTTTTTGTGTGTGTCTGTGTTTTGATTATTTGTCTTTATTTTGTGGCAGCGGTGAGGATTCCCTCGATGGCCTTTTGAGAAACCGATGTCCCCTCACCCCTTCACTGTCCCCTCGAAAACGGACCACCAGTCAAAGCAAAACAGAGCCTCCACTTCTGAGGACCAATAAGAGGACCATCTACACTGCGGGACGTCCGCCTTGGTACAATGTTACTGGAACAACCTTTAAAGAAGCCTTTGTCATAGGTGTGACTATTAATTCAGTTTCAATTCATTTTAACAGCAAGTTTGTGTCATCGACTTTGACAGACTAAAATGTGTTTTAGCTGTAGTTCTGTTTTAGTCCTATGAATTGTTTTAGTCTAGATTTTGTCATTTAAAACTAAGATTTAAAGGGATAGTTCACCCAACAATGAAAACCACCTGATAATTTATTCGGTCACTTTATTTTGATGGTCCGTTTGTTGAATTAAAGTTACATTGCATCCACATGTCAACTAATTTTTGTTAGATTATAAGTAGACTGTTGGGTCAGTGTAAGTTGACATGTAGTTGCTAAGTTTCTTACAGTCAGTTAAATGTCTGTTGAAGGAGCAGTATCAACAGGTCATCGATTGTTAAATGTGATGTCATGCGAAGAGGCTTCCGGGTCCAAGTGATCTATGAAACTGAATGAGACGACTCATCAAATGCTAATAATAAACGTTTACAAAGCGATGTAATACTTTCGAAAATCATGATCGCAATATTTATGTCCATGCCTAATATCTGATGGCCAGAAAGGGATTAATTTTTTTTTATAAAAATGTTAAAGTTTTGATATTTGTGAAGCAGCAAGCCCAGTGATTGTTGTGTACACTATGACTTTATATAAAATTCACTTTAATGTATGATATGAATAAAAAGAAATAAACAAATATTTTGTCAATTCAAATGAGTGGCGGCTTGGACCCGGAAACAGTATTACATGCGTCACCATCACGTGACCACTTAACAAGCGAATTTAGCAGACAGTCTACTAATACTCAAATGGACCATCAAAATAAAGTGTTACCATTTATTCTTCCTTATATGCTTTTAATCATTCATGTTTTCTTCTGTTGAACACTAAAGAAGGTATTTTTAAAAAGTCAGACATTGACGTCTATAGTAGGAAAAAAATTATATGGAAGTCAATGGGTGCCAGCAACCAGCATTTTTCATATGGAAGTCAATGGGTGGCAGCAACCAACATTTTTTTTTATATCGAAGTCAATGGGTACTGGCAACCAGAATTTTTCAAACTATCTTCTATATTTAATAGAAGAAAGAAACTAAAACAGGTTTTGAACGAGAGTTAGTAAATGATGGCAGAATTGTAATTTTTGGGGCATCTTTGGGTGATTTAAAATCTGACACGCTTGTCATTTATAATTATTAGTCACTAAACAAAAATGTTTGTAATGTCTGCATGTTCAAATCTTAAAATGTAAAATTTCTTAGGAAAATTTTCAAACTTTCCTTTTTTTCAAATTTTAATATGTAATATTTAGGCGTAACCATGAAGTACAAACAATTTTACTCACTTTTACACTCTATATTACTTGAAATTGTGTTAAATGAATCCCTATGATTTTCTTTAATGCTGTGAAAAATGTTAATTAAAAATATTTATTTATTAATGTTTATTTATTTTATTTAATTATTTATTATTAATTAATTTAAAAATTGACAATTATAAAAAATGACAGTTAATGACAGCATAATTTAGAATGATAGCCTATATTCATCTTGAAGCAAGATTAAATTATTTTTTGAAACTTTCTTTGAAGGCTTCAGCTTTGCACATTTGGAGTGTGAATCTGGCCTGTGATCATGATCTCTCAGGACTGAGCTCTGAGGTCATTAGTATGCAATCCATTACTCACAAAGAGCCTGTCGTACCGGTTACAATTTCACACTTGGATGTGCTTCAGTCAATTATTCCTAAAAAAAAGAGAAGAGAAAGTCTGGTGTGGCTGTCGTCTCTGCTCGCTCGGTCAGAGAGAAACTAATAAATCCACCCAAGTGAAATGATCCTCCCTTAACAAAGGTCAGGCGAGGGAGAGGATGAAGAACACTGAAGTGCTTTTAAGTAACTTTTAGTTCATAAAACAACGCTTTTTGTTATTCCCACTAGTGGTGTATCTCATTTTATCAAGTTTTTTTTATTCCTTTATGGCTTTTGTTCTGTGGATATTTAAAACTTTAGCATATGAAAATGCTGTTGTCAGTATAATGTCTTACATGACTGACTTTTGTGTGTCGTAAAACAGGTAAGTTGTGCAATTCCTGTTTTATTTTTGGGACTTTATTATTTTTAAGGTTGAAAGGATTCTGGTAATTAATATTGAATTTATAAACATAATTTGAGGTTTAAACTTAAAATAGCACAAAGACTTTCATATTTGTAATTTTGTATATTTTGGGGGATTTACTTTTTGCAGATTTTTAATTAAAATAAGAGCTTTTTATAAATGGTTGGTTGTGACAGAAAAGTTTGGATCATATAATGTAATAAAATAAATATAATAATATAATTTTGCTATTGCACTCAAATGTTTAATAAAGGCTAAAATAATAAACACCTTGTACATATGGGAATCTTTATTAATATGTATTAATGCACAAAATATGTAATAATAATAAAAATAATAATAATAAGTTTACTTGTTTGTTAACTTATGCATTAAACATTTCATTTTTAAAAGCACTTCTTTGGTGGATGTTTCTAAAAATGCATCAGAAGGATTTGAAGTTATTTATCATGAATCGGACTGAAATAATCTTATCTAATATTTATGCAGTGTTGGGCAAGCTACTTTGGAAAATTTAGTGAGCTAAGCTATTAGTTACTCTGCATAAAATGTAGCTTAGCTACACTAAAAGCTACCCCCAGGGAAATGTGGCACAAGTAGCTTAGCTACATCTAAGCAATTTTATTTTTCTTTTTAAATCGAAGCAACTTCAGTCCAAGTCAGTTCTGTCTTGGTGATCAATAAAACTGCCAATGAAACATATGTGGCACAATTGTTCAGTTATTTACTGCAATTAATATGCTGTTCCAAATAAATTAAGTTTACTAGACAGCAAAAAAAAATTAAAAATCCAGAAATCCTGTATTGTACATTTAAAAATATGATTGTAATGTATAGTAAAGGGTATTTACAACTCTGTTAATGAATTCTATTATAATATAATATAGTATACACACACACACGCACACACACAGTAGAATCTGAATTATCAGCCCCCTTTTTTTTCTTTTTTAAATATTTCCCAAATTATTTTTAACAGAGCAGGGAAATTTTCACAGTATGTCTGATAATGTTTTTTTTCTTCTGGAGAAAGTCTTGTTGTTATTTCAGCTAGAATAAAATCAGTTTTTAATAATAAAAAAAAACATTTTAAGGTTTTAAAAAGAAAAATTGATGATTGTTGTGACATGGTCTTCTGTATGTGTCCTGCAGGTCTGTGTGGAGGAAGTGCCTCTGGGAAAACCACCGTGGCCAATAAGATCATTGAGGCTCTTGATGTTCCCTGGGTTGTTTTGCTCTCTATGGACTCTTTCTATAAGGTAATTGATAAGTTAAAATGAGACCACATGCTTTAGAATTCTCAAAAATTTCAGTCCAGATCCACTGGCACTGTTTCATCAGTGCTGTTAATGCTCCTAGATGCATTTGCAGGCCGCTATGCCATTAAAGTGCTCCAAATGTAAATTCTTCATGTGTTAAAACCACTGAAGCATCAACATCATTTGCTGTCGCCCCTGCTGCATGTGCTGAAATTCTATATGGTCTACTCCTCAATCTTTGTTAGATTTTTAATGGTGTATCTTTCAGCTTATTAGTGATCTAATTAAGCGGTTCAGGCAATCAGTCTGTCTCTCCCAGTGGTCAGACGTCTACATGGTTTTCTGTTAGTGTTTGTTTTTGGTTATCATCAATGCTATGTTTTTTTAAAATGCTATCTTCTATTAAAATAAATAGATGATTCACCCTAAAATGAATATGTCTTAATTTACTTGCTTCAGAACATCCAAGATTTAAAAGACTTTTGTTTTTCTTTCAGCTGAGCATTTTCACTGAAACTGTTGTACTTGGTGATTTTGTAAAATGTAAGTCAGTGGCTTAAGCCTGGTTTATACTGGACGTGTTCGCTTGAGTGTGCACAGCGACTGTGACGTCATTGTGGAGTTTGACATGACATGATTTCAGGTGGCGGAGCGCACGCTTTTTTTTGAGACTCGAGCAAACCGTTTGTGCGGCGCCGCATTTGATTTAAGTTGAATATGAAACACTAGAAAGAGATTTTGTCTGAAACAGGTACGCATTTTTTTTTTTTTTAAATGACGCTTTTGCGCCTGCCGTTTTGCGCGTTGGTGTGCACGATCTCATTGACACCCATTATTTAGTCACAAGGCGTTAAACGTCGACGGAAAACGCGAGCAAAAAACTTCTCGGTGTGCACGGCCCTTAAGTTTGTTAAACCCAAAAAGAAAAGTCAAGACAAAAGTGGAGACCCAAGTGGTTTAAAAACACAATCACAGAAATTTATTTATTTTTTTTTGCTATTCATAGGTTTTACACTGATGTAACTATATATTACAATTTTGAATTTAAAACAATTTAATAGTTACAAAACTATAATTAAGGAAAAAATTATCGCTTTGATAACTGGAAAAGAATATTTGAACCTATCGGTTTACAATATACTGATGTCCTGTTTATCTGGTCTTTATTGGTCATAATGGTCAGGAACGTTGGACCATTGTTGCCTTTTTAGCATATGTAGCGGACAGCAACTAGCCAGACAGTAATGTGTGAATTGGAGCGGGCTAAATCTAAAAATAAAAAGTGTACTTTTTTTTTACTAATATTCTTGCCATAATAAAAAATATATTTGTAGAGCAACCGTGTTGTCATTCAAAATTTAATAAACTTTAATAGGTAAAACTGTCCGAGAAATGAACAAAAGCAAGTGATGCATTAAAGTTTGATTAAAAAAAATCTTGAATGGTTATAAAAATCTTTATAATCATTAAAATAAATTATAAAATAATACAATCCACCGTGGTGCTGTGTGTCGCTTGTTATAGGCTGTCTGGACTTTGTAGCATCCAGCTGGGTGTTTTTTGGGAGGCATATATAATCACTTCATTTTAAATTCTTCCTTAGCCCAATATGTATCTGCTACGTGTATAGGAATAATTCTGATATGATGTATGAAACACAATTGGTAGTTGCCAAGTAAATTGAGTGGATATGTTTGTAAATCTGACTTTAAAAGAGTCAGTGCCTCACCAGCCAAAACTTCACCGCACGTCACGCGACACTCATGTCTCATCACAAAGGGGCAATCAAAACTGACAGCCTACAATTTTTGCACATCATTTTTTTATCTGTTTATCTTTCTCTTTTGATAGTACCCAATTTTAATGTTAGATTTTGGAAACCAGATCTAAATTTAGGGGGAACGGTCGGGTCCGGTAGAAAACAGGGCGGGTCGGGCAGCGGGTGAACAAAGGCTCTATATACATCGGAAGCGGTCGGGTGTGGAATAAAACCTGGTGGGAGCTGGGGCTCAGCTTCAACTAGTAATCTTCTGTGATGGGTGAACTATCCATTTAACTTTCTTTTCTTGCAGGTTTTGAGCAAAGATGCTCAAGAGATGGCTGCCAAAAATGAGTACAACTTCGATCATCCTGATGCCTTTGATTTTGAGCTGCTGGTGACCGTGTTGAGAAAACTAAAAAAGGGCAAAAGCATTAAAGTGCCTGTTTACGACTTCACTACGCATAGCCGTCGCAAAGAGTGGGTAAGTAAACCATGACCTCATCCACCCGGTCAATCCACAAGAGTTTAGTATTATTTTGTCCACATGACACTGGCATTCGCGTAGCCAGTGATGGCACAGTACCATGTGGCCAGAAGAGGGAAGAACCCTGCATGTTATGGCTGTGCAATAAGACAATATACAGAAAATATTCAGGCCAATTTTCTTAGTTTTTCTTTTTAATATGTATGTTGAACCACAATTCGAAATATCTGACCAGCCTGGGTTTGCCAGGTGTGTGCAAAGCACTTGATTTGCAGTTCAAATCCAATCTTGCCTGCAATCTTCAGTGCTAAATTCACCCTCACGCTCCATCATAACATCACAACTCACAAGACAACTTTTTCACCTCATCACGATTTAATCTCGCGAGATCTCATCATACAAGTTCTTGTCACATGCCATCATTCAAGTCCTGGCTGGGCCAGTTGGTATTTCTGTGTGGAGTTTGCATGTTCTCCCCTTGTTCGCGTAGGTTTCTTTCACAGTCTAAACTCATGCGCTATGTATGCGTAGTGTATGCATGTGAATGAGTGTGTATGGATGTTTCCCAGTACTGGGTAGCAGCTGGAAGGGCATTCTCTTTGTAAAACATATGATGGATAAGTTGGCAGTTCATTCCTCTGTGGCAACGCCGGATGAATAAAGGGATTAAGCTGAAGGAAAATGAATGAATGAAACTAGAAGATTGTTTATGACTCTTTTTAGAGTTGTTATTTGTATGTTCATTGTATTCACCTTATTCTTCGCGTATGAGCGGGTGCAGCCATTTGAATAATTTTGGCTTAAGACTTCCTGTCTCATTGACTTCCATTCATTTTTAGACATTAAAAATAGCTTGTTTTGCTGCTTGATGTTGCAAACTGATATTTTCTTATTATATTATTCTATTTTGTCAGTATAATCTTGCAAACATTTGTTTGTAGAGCAAGTAGTTTGACCGTTTATTTTTCCTAGTCATTTCTCTCATAGGCGACTGAATCGGAAGTTCTAAAACAATCTCCAAAAGGAGCACACTTCCGCATTTTAGAATAAGGTCAATACTAAATGTTTATTAAGAAACCAATATGATTCCACGTTATATACTGTATTGTGTATTTAGTATAGGTTTTTCCATGAATATAGCCAATGCTACTGATATGTCATTAAAACAAACAAATAACTAAATATTCAGTAGGCAGCCTAAAGAATAATAAAATGTAAATGATAAAGAAATTAAGCAGTAGAAGTTAAACCAGAACTCTGCAGCTGTCTCAGATGTGTGCTTCTGAATATTTAGGGACTCGCAGTTGCAAGGCTTTTATCATGTTCCTTAAATTAAAATTTGTCTGCATGAGTGTTAAATTTTCAGTTTTGAAATTGGTTGTAATGTTAATGAGCAATAAATGGAGAACTCCAGGCCACATGTGCTGATCAATACAGACTGAGCATCCATTGACAGGAACCCTCATGGTGTGGTGCATGCGTATTAATGGGATCATGACACCATCAGGGTTCCCCTCAATCTGAAGCGGGGGAGCACGGAGGAAACGCATCACTGCACGCTTATACACTGCCTCGGTTTATTAACATCACAGTTGGAGTGGGAAATGGTTGTAGTCCTGGACAAGCGGTTTAAAGCTTATAAGGGGATGGGGGGGGTTACTTTAGTTTCCTTGTTTTTGGGCAGTTTGATCAGGTAGGGTTTACAGTCTGACTTCTAATTATAATTGATTCTAGGGGGGTGCAATATTTAATGTGCTATTGTGTCATCATTCATTTTGGAAAAAAAAACCTAATGCAACTTGGATCTCACTGCATTATGAATTGGATTAGAAGCAGATTTTAGGATTTATGATATTATTACACTCCGGGTGCTCCGGTTTCCCCCACAGTCCAAAGACATGCGGTTCAGGTGAATTGACTAGGCTAAATTGTCCGTAGTGAATGAGTGTGTGGATGTTTCCCAGAGATGGGTTGTGGCTGGAAGGGCATCTGCTGCGTAAAATCGTGCTGATAAGTTGACGGTTCATTCTGCTGTGGCGACCTCAGATTAATAACGGGACTAAGCTGACAAGAAAATGAATGAATGAATGATATTATTACAAGATAATTATAATCTAATTGTAATCATTGTGAGTGCAAATGTGATGATGATTTTATACAACAGGTTGTACATTTGGTTATTCGTTTGTTTTTATTTGTTTGCTTATTTATTCGTTTGCTTGTTTTTTATTCATTTTTTTTATTTGTTTATTTGTTTTTGTATTCGTGTTTTTTTTTCGTTTTTTTTTTTTTTGCCTGGTTTTTATTTTATTCATTTATTTGTTTTTATTTATTTTGTTTTTGTTTGTTTGGTTTTCCTTTGTTTTTTTTCCTATTGGTTTGTTTGCTTGTTTTTATTTGTTTTTTTGTTTTATTTGTTTTATTTGTTTTTTTGTTTGTTTGTTTTCATTTGTTTCGTTTTTATTCTTTTGTTTGTTTTATTTTTTTTATTTTTTACAAAATTTTTTTTTTTGAGGGGGCAATTATTTGGATATTCTGGATTCATAGCATAATTTACTGAATATCATTTTAATTTTCATTGTTATGTTTGTTATTCCTTGTTTTTTAATATTCTTTTAATCTTCCTCAGAAAACCGTCTATGGTGCCAATGTTGTGATCTTTGAGGGAATCTTGGCTTTTGCCAACAAGGAGCTTTTAAAGGTAAGTCTCATATTACAGTAAACATGCTACACTGGATATAATATAAAGCTCTCAGATATAATCTTGAACTGTGGTTTGTGATATCACAAAAGGCTTTCAGAAAAGATAGAAATTAAAAGAATAATGGAAAGCTTCATAGCCTGAAATATAGAAGAGCGTCATGGGAGTCATAAAGCTGAAAGAGAGAAATGGAAGTGTAATAAAAAATAAGGTAAAGTGAAAAGAGGAGAGACGATTATTACAGTATGTTATGTATTCCCATTGTATATAAATGATAAATATGTATACAGCTATAAAAATATTTTAGTTTCTCTGGTTAAACATTATATTATATATATTTTTTATAATAAAATTATTAAATATTATTATATATTTTTTATTGATTTATTTATTTTTACTATTTTGTTTTGTCTAAATTACTGATGACTTTTCTTCCCAATTTATAATAACACTACTATTTTTAATTACTTCAGAAGAGTTGAGAAAGTAATATTTGGCAAAATTTGCCTAATTTTTTTATCACAACGTATTAACATTTTACACAAACCCATAAATAATAAATGAGTTAAATCCAGAGAAACTTTTCAAGTAACTTCTAGTTTTTTTCATTGCTGTACAAATATTTGATTTTTTTATAGTATTTTTATTTATAGTATTTATATAATTTTTTTGTGTATTTATTTGTCATGAAAATAATGTATTGGTCTTAAAAGTAGGTATTATTATCTTTATCTAATTTCTTTTCCTTTTTTTATTAATTTGGGGTGAAATGAGCCAGACAATTTCACAGTCTAGTGTATTTGAGAAATGGATGTCATTCCTACATCCTGATGAGATTGAGGACAGACGATTCCCTCTTTGCCAAACCATAGAATGTGACATTTTAGAGACTACTAGACATGATTTCTATACCGAGAGCACATTGGATGTTTTTAAAAATCCCAAGAAAGAATTTAAAGTCATTTTATCATGTATCAGACTGAAAAATCATTTCTAATGTTTTCTTTTTCTTTTTTTATTGTACGATCTCTTATTGAATTTAAATTATTATTGAATTGTATTATTTCACCTTCATAAAGTTGTGTTCATCTATATTAATCTTGACATGAAATTTCTAAATTTCTAAAGTTGCTGATGTGGCAATAAATAACCAAACAACAACAACAAAAAAAACCTTTACCAAACCGGTTGACAGTTAAATATTACACATTCTAGCTGCTATACTATCATTTAGGGGAGTGTTTCTCAACCACGTTCCTGGAAGACCACCAGCTCTAAACATTTTCGATGTCTCCTAAACCAAACACACCGTATTCAGATCATCAGCTCATTATCAGAGACTGAAAGACCTTTAATGGATGTGACAAGGAAGACATCCAAAACATGGAGTGTTGGTGGTCCTCCATGAACGTGGTTGAGAAACACTGATTTAGGGGAACAACTAGATCTTTTGATGAAGTATGTAAAGTCTTATTATAAATCCTAGTCCCATTGAAACTGCACATAGCTTCTGTCCTCAGTTGTCCATTTTTCCTCTCCCGGTGTTCTTTTGGTTCCGCATGCTCTTGTTTTTCTTTACTCAATGAAGGTGACTGATTTGTCTCTCTCTAATGGTGAAGGTGAGGGCCGACTACAGGAAGTGAATAGGTGGCATTTATCTGCGCCAGCGTTGACGTTTCCCATTGCCGGGTTTCGATTCACTCTAGCGCAAGGTGTCCGGAAATCCATACAAATTATAATAGGAGTTATTGTCTATGCTTTGGCAAAGCAGTTCATTCTGATGTGATTTATGATCAGCACATGTGGTGCAAAATGAATGAAACTCAACAAACAGGAGAAACTTTAGCATTTTCTTTGTCGTTAAATGATCTGGACTTTTCTTTTCTTAGAATGCCATCATCATTCACCTTCATTCTTTCATTTGTGAGATATATTTGTTCTGAAAACATAAGCAAATTACTAATACACTTGACCTTCGTTCATTCATATTCAAGAATTAGTTTGTCGGATTGTATAAAACCATAGGTGCAAGTCGTAGCAAAAAGTAGCCTGCTCTATCGGGCTGTATCCAGCTGGACAATTCATGCATTGTGTGTTTCTGATTGGATAGGTTTGCACTAGCTTTTCATAAGTTATTGCTTAAACTGGAACATATACTCCACACTAGAGGCTTAGTAACTAATCAAATCAAATCACTTTTATTGTTGCATCATTAGCAGCATGTGTGCTATGATGAGTGAAAAGCTGTGAAAAATGAGTGCAAAATACAACATCATACTCCCAAAAAACAAGACCATATACAATTGGCTATGTTGACTACTAGCTAGTTTGTAACAAAATTTGTTCTTCAGTTGCACCACATGTTCTTAAGGCAGAACATGGTTAATAGGTCATAAGTAGCAGATTTGTACTTTTTTTTTTGCTATTTCTGCAGACTCGTGTAAGAATTTTGTAAAAAAAAAATGTTAATTTAATGTTAATATATAAAATAAAAAATACATTTTATTTAATGTTTACAATTTTACAATGGGCGATGCGGTGGCGCAGTGGATAGCACGATTGCTTCTCAGCAAGAAAGTTGCTGATTCGAGCCTCGGCTGGATCAGTTGGCATTTCTGTGTGGAGTTTGCATGGTTACGTAGGTTGTGTGTTGTATCCTCCATTATCTGTCTCTTTCTCTCTCTCCACATGAGCGGAGATCAGGTGCAGCTGTGAGAGGGGCGGCGTCAATGATAAAAGCACGCTGTTGGGTGCTGTTCATCGAGTTCTTTTCCTGTTTCCCCTTGCTGTTGTGTGTGTGTGAGCAGATCGCTCTAAGTTCATTGTGTGGTAGTGATAACTTTCTGTCCGAAACCCTTGTACCAAAGTCATCTGGTGAGATACTCTGTTAATTACGGTAATAGGACGGTTACTTGCATTAGTGGTGGCTGATCGTTTATCTTTCTGTCTGAAACCCTTTTTCCAAAGTCATCTGGTGAGATACTCTGTTAAATCCGGTATTAGGATGGTATTCTGTGTTAGCTGTGGCTAAATGTTTACTTACTGCTAAATGATCTAAGGGAATGCTCTTTTTCTTTTGTTACGTTTTCTCCTGTTTAATGGATAGTCTAGAGGGTAGAATTGTTGTTTGATTTATAGAACTTTTATTTTTGGCATAGGTAAGAAATTTAATATTAGGTGGCGTACTTTGTTTTGTTTGTTTTGGCCTCTTTTTTCCTTTTGATACTGGATATTTATGTTTAATAAATCAGTTACCCTTTTTCGACTATTTCCTGTGTGTGTGTGTGTGCTTGGGGAGCAAGAAAAGGGGACTCCGGGTGACCGTTTTTAATAGACGGTCATCCTTATCTTTATGTACGTAGCGCGGTGCATCCACTACGTAACAATGTGTGTGAATGAGTGTGTGGATGTTTCCCAGTGATGGGTTGCAGCTGGAAGGGCATCCGCTGCGTAAAACATATGCTGGATAAGTTGGTGATTCATTTTGCTTTGGCGACCCCGGATTAATAAAGGGACTAAGCTGAAAAGAAAATGAATGAATAAATAAAGTGGAACTAATTGGATTTGCAAAGCAAGTCTCTCATATATCTAAAGGAAGACAGAAAAAATTACTTTACAAACTGTATTGTAAATAAATTATATGAACATTTTCATCTTAGTCAATAATATTACTGAAATTAATTAAACTGAATAAATATAAAAGTATTCACATTTACACAAGTAAATAAATAGACCCTGTTTAATATAAATAGGATAAAAATCTGCAGATTCCGTGTGGGCCTAGTCATAAGCTCTACGTAAAGTAATGTGTTGTTGCATTGAATGACGAAATACCAATAGACAACCAAAAGATGACCCAATAAAAAGCCATTAAATTGTTAAACTGTATATTTTTGCATATTGAACTATAAATGCATATTAAATGCACATTGTTTTCATAATATTAAACTTGAATAAAAAAATGTTTAGTAGTGTGTAAGTTGTAACTTAGTCTATTTACGTCACAACTAAACTACTTTGTTAGTTCCGTGCTGCTGGTGCAACCGGCCCCTGATCATGAAAAGTATCGGTGTAAATGCCATTTGAAATACTTTCGAGACTGATATAAATGCGATCGTTCTGACCACTTTAGGATGTGGTCTGGGACGCACACCAGTCAAATCTGCTCTGGTCTAAATGCATCTGGCTGTTGAAACCACTTGTATAAAATGTTATCCCTTCCAAAATTAAATGTTAGAGCATATTACAGGCTATAGATTTAGTCGGGTAACAGCACTAATGCAATATGCAATGACAGTGCCACAGATGACAGTTTGGGGCGTTTGTTTCTTTTTATTTTTGGTCAGTTATTAACCATTAAATTATTAAAATAAGTGTTAAATTAATATCAAATGGGAGCTGACAGATATTAACAACCGATACGCGTTATGTATGTGGTGCCTTAGTAAAGAATATATAGCTTTTGTTTACAAAGACACTTTTGTTTTTGGTTGAGTAGTTTATACACTAATTAATGTTAAACTTTCTCAGTTTTAAAAGCTATCTTGTGCACACAAATAGATTTCATTTAGTCTACGTTTTTCTTTCGGCGGCGCTACGGCCCATCTAGAGCCCTGGCCTCCTCCACCACTCCTCTCCAGCCTTCCTGATCCAAAGCCTGCTTTCTCCAAGCACACACTCCCAGGGTATGCAGATCATCTTCTACGTCATCCAACCACCATTTCCATGGCCTACCAGGACGTCTCCTACCTTCTAGTTTTAGCTTGTATATTCTTTTAAGAGCTCTTTGTTCGGGGAGTCTCTCTAATTGGCCCAGCCATCTTATACGGTTCCTATTTATTTCCGTGACCAGGCTTGGCTTCGCCTACATGTCTGCCACTTCTGCATTGTTCCTTATCCGCCATTCACTTTGGTCACTCTTCAGTCCATAAATTCTTCTTAGGATCTTCCTCTTTCATGCGTTAAGGAGCCATTCGTCCCAAGTTCTTAATACCCACGTTTCGCTGGCATACATTACCACTGGCCGCAGTACTATACGATTGAGTCTTTCCTTGCTTGCTCGCCTCAGCAGACGGGATTTAATGAGGTGCTGCATACTGTAGTATGCCTTGTTTCCCGCCTTCAACCTCTCTTTTATTTCCTCGCTGTTTTCGTTGCAGTCTGTCAGCAGAGATCCCAGATATTTGAAGTTAGGAACACGTTCAAAAAAGTGCATTCCTACCTGCAGGGGTTCAGTTAAGGCGCTCTGAGACCTTGACATAAGCATATATTTTGTCTTGTTCGTATTTACATGCAGGCCTGCCCGATGTGATTCTCTTTCTAGCTGTATGAAGCTTTCTTTCAGTTGTCTTACCCTCCTGCTAAGTAGGTCTACATCATCTGCATAAGCTAGGTACTGCACTGTCCTTTTAGTCTACAGTGACCGTAATCATGGAGTCATGTCCTTGTTTGCCTGTGATTTTGATCTTTTGCTTGAACACTTGTGAAATGCAAAACCTCCTGTAGCTTATGAAATATGTATGGTGGTTAATGTATAGCTTAAATTTCTCTAACAAATAATAATTAAACAAAAGGCTGTAAATCTGATGCTTTAGTCAACCTAACCTTGTTAAATTTGCATATAGCGCAGCATTTAAAGATCGGATTCATTTATCCAAACACAAATGGAAATGTTTTCACAAATCATATACATGCTCCGCATAACTGAGTACACCCCATTTTGAAATGACTATTTTTATCCATTTCTCAGTGAATATAGGCAATGTATTTTGG
Organism: Danio tinwini; assembly: GCA_903798205.1. Classification (NCBI taxonomy): domain Eukaryota; kingdom Metazoa; phylum Chordata; class Actinopteri; order Cypriniformes; family Danionidae; genus Danio; species Danio tinwini. Next base: position 16,934,943 of record CAIGQZ010034990.1, on the reverse strand, counting down.
TGCATTTAAACAAAACAGATTTATTAAACGGATATATTTATTAAAATATTAGTTTAGTCACCAAACAAATTTAGAAGGTAATACAAATAAATTCAAGCAAAATATTGCAAAAAAAAAAATACAATCTACAAAATTTGTAATTATTTTGGTTCACTAGATTTTTTTTTCTCTTATTTTTTATTTTATTTAGTTTTTAATATGTTTCTATAACATATATAAATTTAGGTGTACTAGTTTTTGGAGCGTTATCGTGAGTTATTTTGTTAGATAAGCTCCAGATATGGCTTCAGTACTGACTAATCTACTGTATATGCACAAACATAATAGTGTATAGCTTCCTATTAAAAATATGAATTTAAAAGAGAGATTTGTGAGGGGTGTACTTGTATATGCTGAGCACTGTAGCTATGTGATCAGACAAGTGATGAGATGTAAAGACCAAAACTTCAATGGCGTTATATCAAACACGCTATGCTTTATGTTTGTGATTTAATCAATTTTGTAAATAAAAGTCTTAAATCAGTTAGTTTGGTAGTCACAATTTGATCCCTTAAGTCTTTAAGCAAATCACAGGGTTCCCACGGTCATGGACTTTTCTAGAAAGTCATGGAGTTTTTAAAAAGTCTATTCTGGGCATTGAAAGTCAGGGAGTTTTATAATTTTGTATAAGTCATGAAATATCAGAGATTATTATTGGAAGCAAGTCAAATTTAAAATGTAATATTATTGTTATTTTTTTTTTAATAATGTTGTTTCATATGTGTTTACTATTTCTATGGTTAGGCTATTTTTCACTGCCATTTTATTTCCTGGAAACTCTGCAATCAAATGCAGTAATTTCTATTATCTGTGGCTGTTTTTATTTATTTATATTTTTTGTCTGCTCAGTGCTAAACCAGTCCCTCCAGGTTTTGTGCTGCCTGTTTTTCTATTATTTACAGGTCATGGAAATTTAGCTTTTTAGTGAGTGAAATTCCTGATAAATTTGATATTTGGCTTTGAGTGGGAACTGAGAAGCCCGAAATCACTGCTTCACAAGATTAAATGGGTTTTATTGTCCTGATTTACCAGTTTCACCTCAGTTATGGGAAATATTCCACCCACTGGCGAACTTCAAAACAGCAGCATATAAAAATATCTCATTTCTGATAGTGAACAGTTTTATAATATTATATATATCGCTATTGGAATGGATTTAACATCTTGTCGTTGAATATAGTGACAGCTCCCCTTTCGTTTGAGAGATATACAAACAATGAGGGATGACTTTCTGTCCTTTAAAACTTGAAATACACTTGACCTTTCACCCCATTCATATCGGTTTCTTGCACTCAAAGATTTACCTTGTCGTGTTAGCAGGTCTGCTGGCTCTGCTGTTTAAGGGTGTTGGATTGTTTATCGTTACTCTCAAATGTAATTTCTTCCCTGTATCTTGTCGGCCCATTGAATGATATTCATTTTTAGCTTCAACGTTGGCACAAGCGATCCGTCTTAGGTAGTTGGCGTCACGCTGCACTACATTGCTTTGATTGATCCTGACTTTTCTTGCTGAGCCATTTTTTTTAAAACTTGCTATCAGCTAATGCTGTTAAAGGATTGGATACTGTTTTTTAGTAACAGGAACCGTCGAGAAGAGACAGTTGTTGATTCTGAACAGATTGTGCCTGCTTTGGTTGATTTACATCATTTGGCTTAAGGGAAATCAGGTTTTACTGGTATGATCTAATAGGGAAAAAATCAGATGTAGAAGAAAAGTGGGTTTAATGTCATGAAAAAGACTCAACAGTTGAGTTGAAGTAAAATTCCAGTTTGTTTTCTCCACAGAGAAACTGATTTTGAATCAAATGTACAAGATATGCTGCATTTGGTGTCTGCATCAAAATACATTTGCTGAAGTCATTTCATATGCAACTGAATAGAAAATTACTAGATTTCCTGTGATTTAAATGTGATTCTTTTAAAAAGTATTTCCAAATTTTAACAGAATTTAACACCTTTTTAAACCAAGTTTTAACTCATTTCTAATAACTTATTATTATCTTATTTTGCAAGGCTGGCTCTTGCTGCTTGTTCAAACTACTTATTCATTTGAAACAACAAAGTTGAAACAGCACTATTCTTATTTTTTTGGGGGGGACAACTTGATTGTTTTATGTTCAATCCGCTTAATTTTGTGAAAACGATTAAACGTGTTAGCTTAATTTGTGTTGGGACAACATGTAGGAATTTTTACAGTGTAGGCAGTTAAGGTTAATTTGGCAAGTTATTGGACAACTGTGAATTATTTATTTATTTTATTTTTAAATGTTTTATTTTTACGTTGTAAAACGCATTACAAAAATATACAAAAAGGACAACATAAACATGAAACAATAGGCAAATACACTAAAGAATATTTGGAGCAACAAAAAAAACTAAACTCAAAAGTAATAAAAAGAAAACCAAATAAAAGAAACACTAGTGCAATTTTACATACAGAAAAAAACAAGTCTACAGTGTGCTGACCAGAACTAGTATCCAGTACCAAGCTGAGAGTTGGGGGGGCTGGGGACTCAATCAGGAGTAGGGTCAAGCTGAAGAGTTTGGACATGTTTGCGAAAGGGTTCCCACAGTTTAATGAAAATAGTGCTAGGTCTGTAAAGAGTACCTAATTTTCTCTAATTTCATAAAACAAAGAACATTTCTTATCCAACCAGTATGAGAAAGAGGGTAAGGGCTTTTCCAGTTCAGAAGAATTAATCGCCTAGCCAGAAGGATTAAGAAGGCTACAAAGTCTACAAAATGAGAGGGTAAATTGTGGCCGGTGGGAGAACCCCAAATAAACCAATAATTGGACAGGGTGGAATATCAACAGTGGTAATAGCTGACAACGGGAGGTAAATTTGCCTCCAAAAAGAAAGCAGGGAAGGGCAGAACCAAAACATATGGACTAAATTAGCTGACCCAGAATGACACCTGTCGCACTCAGGGTCAATAGACAGGTTGATGCGAGCTAGCCTGCTCTTGGACCAATGAGCTCTATGCACTACCTTGCATTGTATGAGCCTGTGACCTGCACAGATTGACGAAGAATTAACCTTGTTCAAGACGGCTTTCCATGTCTCCAAGTTGATGTCAATTCCAATGTTTTTAGACCAATTTGTCCATAAGCTATCAGAAGAAAATTGCAGATAAAAATTAATTAAAATAATTTAGAAATTGAACCTTTAGCACAGGGATCTGTGCCCAGTATGGTGTCCAGATCTGAATCAGGAGGTGCATTTGGAAAGTTGACACATTTTTTGCGCACAAAATCTCAAATTTGACAACAGTGATTCATTATTATTTTTTTGTAGCCAATTGAAAAAAGATATAATCTTAAGAGGCCTAATAATATTGACCTTAAAAATTATTTTTACAATTTTTTTTTTACTTGGTTCCAGCCAAACTGAAAGAAGACTTTCTCCAGGAAAAATAAATGAATAAATACAGTGACTTTTACCTGGCTATTAAACATTACTTGAGAAAATTTGAAAAGGAATTACATATTCCCAGGAGGGATAATAATTCTTTCTTCAACTGTACATGGAATATATTTTTGAATATCTGCTCTGTACAGGCCACATTATCTTCCAGCTCTGGTATATGGCAAGATTTTTGTTGAAGGAATCTTACTAGATAGTTTATAACCCCCAAGTTGACATGAGAAGGATAAGGGAAATGTGGAGAAGACTTAGCAAACCATGTTCACATATTTTAGAGTTGCCCAGCCATTCAGTTGTACTGGCAGGATGTAATGCAAGTAATAAGAAATATTTTTGTTGATGGAATGGACTTCTCTTTTACAACAATTTCTCTGGGAAATATTGCAGCCAACGTAATGGTAAAAGACAAGTATTTATTAAAAATACTTCTAGCAACCAGTAAAAAAAAACTGTAACCCGAAAGTGGCTACAACTCGAACCCCCTTGAAAATCTAAATGGTTGTATATTGTATCTAATGTTCTTAATACGGAGATTACTTTTTATTAAACTACAAATGGTCAAATACCTGCATTATTGGAAGAAATTGATTGCACTTATGCCTTTACACAGTGTAAACCAGTCAACTGTTGATTTAAGTTCTAATGTGTTATTGTATTATTATTTGTATTTTTTCCTCTTTCTTCCTAAAAAAGAATTAAAAATGGCAACACTTTACAGTAAGGTTCATTAGTTAATGCATTTACTAATATGAACTAATCATGAATAACACTTGTACAACATTTAATAATCATAATTCAACATTCACTAATGCATTAATAACATCCAAGTTCATGCTTGTTAACATTAGTTAATGCACCGTGAATTAACATGAACCAACAATAAACTGTATTTTCATTAACTAACGTTAACTAACATGAACAAATGCTGTAGTAAATGTATTGTTCATTGATTATGTTAGTAAATGCATTAACTAACATTAACTAATGAACCTTATTGTAAAGTGTTTCCTTAAAAATAGAGTAAATAAAAAAAGAAATGTATATTTTTTTGCAGGTTTCAGTGTTGCATGATCTTTTATGACTGCATGATTTTAGCCCCGATTTTGAATCTCGAACAGGTTTTGAGAAATCGCTGACAAATGCCTAAAATCACAGGGAAATTGGTGCTTGTTCACGCAATTATCAATCACACAGTGTGCACTATCAAAGACTCAATTCAAATCATGCTGTGTGAAAGGTGTTCTGATTAAAATGTATAACGCCAATTACCTACAGCCAACTAGAGAGCAGCATCCAGTATGGGTATCTGCAGGGCAGTGGAAGGTTGGGGGAGAAGTTAAAAACGCTCATTTACAGTTTATTTGGACCCAATTCTACCCCACTTAAGGCTTCTTCCTCATTATATAGTTCAAAACAAAAAATAAACGACATGACCTCACTTTGTTTCCATGTCACCTTCTTGCGTGTTTGGTTGTGGGACTAAGTTGACAAATTATTGAGACAAAGTTGTCGGCGATTCTTCCTGTTGTATAGTCATGCAGTGTGAAACACCTTGTCGCCGATCCATCTTGCAGTGTAAACACCGCACCGACAGAATGCTACCCCATATAGTCATGCAGTGTGAAAACATCTGTGACACGACTACTTTGAAAATCATGCAGTCTGAACTCTGCATTAGAGATCGTTCTCATATGCTAATTTAAAACTGCTATGTTGCTTCTAATATTAGTGGTAAAGAGCCCTTTTTTAAAATAACTGATGACTATAAAGATCAAATGAACAGTATTTATTTGATTTAATGCATTTTTGCTACTCCTAATGCTGAGAAGAAAGCTCTACAACCCACACTTGAACTACAGCAGAAAGAAAGTGCACTGTCATTTACACCTTTTCTGTTTCCTGCACATGTTGTGAGTTACTGACACACTTGATGTTGTGTTTCTGTTCTCAGCTGCTAGACATGAAGGTGTTTGTTGACACAGACTCCGACATCCGGCTGGTCAGGCGTCTGAAAAGGGACATCACTGATCGAGGACGTGACATTTCAGGTGTCATTAAGCAGTACAACAAATTTGTCAAGCCGGCTTTCGAGCAGTACATCGAACCCACTGTGCAGGTTGCAGATATTGTGGTCCCAAGAGGTATGAGCATTTGGAAAATGTCAAGTTTGAAGTAATGTTTACTATTAATCCTGTTTTTTTTATATTTGTGTGAAAATAAAAATAATTTAAAAGGTAATTTAAATATATATATAT
>CAIGQZ010034990.1:16911354-16922494 GCA_903798205.1 Danio tinwini | reverse complement strand
TCTGTTCATCTGGAGCTGTTTCGTTGTAAATAAACAGTTAAATGGTCAATCCCCTGGTAGTTCGGTGGTACTGTATGGGTTGCGTATAGGGAAAATCTGCTCTTCAACGTTTATTTTGCTGCCACCCTTTATAAAAAGATTGAAAATACGGGAGAAATAAGGGAAAATACCTTTACGGGATGATTACGGGATAGAATTGTAAAATACAGGAGAATCCCGGGAAAAACGAGAGGGTTGATGGGTATGCTTTTGATGTCTCCTCATACTTCAGTTTCTTATCAAATCTTCTGACCAATCATAAATGCTCTGTCATATCTGACATGTACTGCCTCCTTCAAGATGCTTTTTATTTGATGTGCTTGAGTTCAACCACTCTCACTGGCAGAGCTGTAATAAACAACTCTATTGGTTGTTTTTTTTAAAGAGGGAGGAGCTACTCTATTCTGCCCTGTCCTTATTATATTACACACAGAACAATAAACACACATTTACTTTAAATACATTTGTTTTAAGATTTATTATTTATTCAAGGTACTTTTATTATGGCAATTTTTTAATATGGCTATTTATTTTTATTCAAGGCTACACATTTACTGAATTTTACTGATCCGTTTTAAACAAGTTTTTTTTTTTATGAAATAAGAGAATATACATTAGCTACGTTTCCATCCACCTATTTTTATGCGCATTTTGGATATGTGCATTAAAAAACATTTTATTAAAACGCCATGATGCGCATCAATTTTGAAAATGCGCATTAAAAAGCATATACTGAGTAGGATAAGCTTATTATTCAATAAGAAAAGACGTGGATAAACTACGACGGAAACACTTTTACCGAACAAATTCCAGTATGCGCATTAAAAAAAGTCATGTAATTTTTGTTATAAGAGATCATGTGGAGATAAAAAATGTGTGCGAATGGACAAAATCAGCAAGCTGAGCACACTGTAAAACAAATGAAATGTTGAAATGTCTGAAATGTTGTTTTGGTCATTCTAAAACGCCTTAACCATTTCAGTATTAGTATTATTCTTTACCTTCAGAACTGTCAAGAGTGTCTGTTCTCTGCGTCTCATGCCTTTAAACGCCACCACGCGTTCATTGCATGTCGGCATACTGTCTTCTGAGGCGCAAGTAATTTATTAAATAAAGAAAACATTTACGCAGCTTCTCCTACCGTTGCATATTCAGTTTTTGCTGTTGATATTTGGCGCCAGTTAATGCAGGAAGTGACGATTTTGTTCTCTTTGACTCATTGGATGGAAATGGTGCTTTATTTGCACGTCTTTTATGCAATATTCCAGTTTTGGAATTCACATCTTTGGATGGAAACATGGCTATTGTTTGTCTCTCCTCAATGGAATTGACATGCCATGGCATGATTTATGGTCATGAGCATCTTATAAAAAACATAATAATTATAAAAATGTGGTTACAATTTAACTTTAAAATTTAATCCTTTGATAGCAAAGGTAAATTTAGCTGTAGTAGTTTTAAATCAAACAAGTATTATATAAAAAATACATAATTTTTGGTAACAGTCACTTTTGATCAATTTAATGCATTCTTGCTAAAGATTCAAAGTTTAAGTGAAGACTAAGATAATGACCTAAATTAATCGATTTAAACGTCAGAAATGTCTTTTTAAATGAGCTTTGTGAGCCTGAAAACACCATAGCATCACAGTGTATCTTTTGTCTCCATCTCCACTGTGTTATTTTGATGCTGTTGCTAACACAGGGATGGGCTTATTTCAGTGGCTTTCCTGTGAAAGCCGTCAGTAGTGTAGATCACCTCAGCATTAAGACACCTGTTGCCATCTTATAATAGCATTCAGGCCAATAGCTGCTGAAAACCACTGGCATATTCCCCAGACCTGCGCTCATCCCAGCTGTGGCGTGTCCGTCTGCTCCGTATAGACATTAATCAGGTCGTGTTCTTTTCTCCCTCCCTCTCTCTTCTCTCTATCTGTCCCGTCATCATTGTCTCTCAATGAACATTTATTCCCTTCTTCAGAGGAAACTCCGCTGGGATATGTGAGGATAAATTCTTGCATCCTCTCACCATTTTTTTCTGTTTGTTTTCTATTTTCTTGAACCCATAGTCTCTTGCTTTATAAAAACATAATCTTCTTCTTTGCTAATAAGCAGCTTTTTCACTATTGTTTGGATTTTTTCCCCCAAGCTTTTGTTTAACTAATAACCTTCACACTGTCCTAACCAGCCTCAATTGTGACAAGGCATTCTCACTATCTCTTGGGTTCGTTCTATTCTAAAGAGTTCACCCCTATGCACTAATCCCTTTTAAAGGGTTTAGTGAGGGTTTCGAATGGATGAAGGATGTGGGCAACCAAAAATACTTTTACAAATTCACTTCTGTGTTATTTTGGATCACAAATAAGAATCAAGCAAAAATCGTCCAACATTTGTTCCTTTTGAAATCCTTCTTTCTGGAGGACCCTTTGAAGTGGGCAGTTTTGAGCACTTTGGTTTGGAACGACCTCTTATAGTGGCACCCATAATTGACCTCACTACATTTTTACTCACAAGTGGATTTATTCTAGAAATCTACACCTAAAGTGAAGTGCAAAATTCTGCCCCTGGAAACTGTCAGTTGGTTGTCATTGTGGTTAGCAGTCAGTCAGTACAGACATCTTTAAGTCACTCCTGGTTAGGACATGGTGTCTTTCTGTATGGGAACATTGTGCTGAGGCTCTGTAAACTGCCGGTCATAATTTACAAATATGTATTAAAGGGGCTATATGTAAGATTTTTTATGTAAACAGTTTTTCTACTGGCATTGTACACACACCGGCCACTTTATTAGGTACACCTTACTAGTACCAGGTTGGATCCCCTTTTGCTTTCAGAACTGCCTTAATCCTTCATAGCATAGATTCAACATGGTACTGGAAATATTTATCAGAAATGTTGGTCTATTTTAACATGATGATGTCACACAGTAACATCCATGATGTGAATATCCCAATCCTCCATGTCCCAAAGGTGCTAAATTGGATTGAGGTCTGGTGACTCAAAGGCCATTTGAGTACAGTGAACTCATTGTCATGTTCAAGAAACCAGTCTGAGATAATTCGCGCTTTAACATGGCTCATTATGCTGCTTGAAGTAGCTATCAGAAGATGGGTACACTGTGATCATAAAGGAATGGACATGGTCAGCAACAATACTCAGGTAGGCTGTGGCGTTGACACAATGCTTAATTGGTACTAATAGGCCCAAAGTGTGCCAAGAAAATATCCCATTTTACCACCACCACCAGCCTGAACCATTGATACAAGGCAGGATGGATTCATGCTTTGGTGGTGTTGATGTTAAATTCTGACCCTACCATTCGAATGTTGCAGCAGAAATCGAGACTCATCAGACCAGGCAGCGTTTTTCCTATCTTCTATTGTCCAATTTTGGTGAGCCTGTGTGAATTGTAGCCTCAGTTTCCTGTTCTTAGCTGACAGGAGTGGCACCCGGTGTGCTCTTCTGCTGCTGTAGCCCATCCACCTCAAGATTGGACATGTTGTGCATTTAGAGAAGCTCTTCTGCATACCTCGGTTGTAACAAGTGGTTATTTGAGTTACTGTTGCCTTTCTATCAGCTTTAACCAGTCTGGCCATTCTCCTCTGACCTCTGGTATCAACAAGGCATTTGCACCCTCAGAACTGCCGCTCACTGGATAATTTCCTTTGTCAGACCAGACTAGAGATGGTTGTGTGTGAAAATCCCAGTAGATCAGCAGTTTCTGAAATGCCCAGCTCATCTGGCACCAAAAACCATGCCACATTCAAAGTCACTTAAATCACCTTTCTTCCTCATTCTGATGCTCGTTTTGAACTGCGAACTATTGAGAAACAGCCCATGTCTACATGCTTACATACATTGAGTTGCTGCCATGTGATTGGCTGATTAGAATTTGCGTTATTGAGCAGTTGGACAGGTGTACGTAATAAAGTGTCCGGTGACTGTACGAACGACTTCTAACAAAACTTAAAAGCAGAACTAGCCTGAGTTCACAGGTCTAATGCCTGACTTTAAGTGGCATTCTAGAAGTAGGAAGTAAAACAGATTCATTTTTTTCCTCAAGTTGTTTGAAAAGCAGCACAAGTTGCCAAATACAAACCACATCGCTTACATCATCATATCTCCTAGACCTCTTGATGCACCAAAATTTTTAATGCAATTTTTTTTGCCCATTTAAAAAATTTGACAAATATTTAAAATTAGATTTATTATTACTATTTTTTTTTAATTATTTTTTTATGCCCTAAATTATACTTTCTTAAAGCTGTTATTTTAAACCCTATTCACATCACTGTGATAAGATGCTTTCTTAATGGCTGTTTTCTCATCCCTTTTTCCAGTTCTGTTTATTTTATCTAAACGTCGTTCTCGACAGCATGTACCGCTTCTATCTTTGCTTTTAGAATATTAATGTAAAAGTATTTTTTAACGTCTTTTTGTTTCTAATCAAAGGACGAAAAGTGGTTTGCTGTGAGTTTCAGGGCATTAAATGACAATGAGTTTCTTATACATTGTGGTTACAAGTTGTAAGCTGCATTTCGCTAAAAGAACACTGGTGTCACTAATACACACACAGGGGTTTCACTATTCTACATATAGCCCTTTTGAATGACTCAAAACAGACTTTTTTTTTCTTAAAGGGATAGTTCACCCAAATTTGAAAATTTTTATCATTTACTCATCCTTTCTACCGCTTAATTCAAACATTTGAGTTTCTTTCTTTTCTTAAACACAAAACAAGATTTTTTGAAAAATGCTGAAAACATGTAACCATTGATTTTCATAGTAGGAAAAACTAATCTTATTGTAGTCATTGGTTATAGGTTTTCTTCAAAATATTCTCTTGTTTGACAAAAGAAAATCATAAAGGTTTGGAATTAGGAAAACAAGCAGACCAAACAATATCTAAAATCAGACTTCCTGTGACCCATACAATACAAATTTAACAAGAAAACATTCAAGATGCTTTTGAAATGCTTTACAAAAAAGGATGTTCTAAAATGCCTGAAGATAAAAACCAAGAAATTTACACTTTTTTTTAAACTAATTGAAATTGCCAACAGTTACTGACAGCAGAAAGTCAAAGAAGGCCATTACTAAATAAAAATTTAACAAAGCTCCAGGACCAGATGGATTTACTGGGGAGAAGTCTAGGCCATTCCAAAAAGAAATAATTCATGTCTTGGTCCGGTCTTTTAATTGGGTCCTAAAAATGCAACTGTTCCACCATCTTAGAAAATCATAAAGATTTGGAACCACTTGCGGGAAAGTAAATTTTTAATAAATTTTAATTTTTTGGTAATCCCAAAATCTATCCCTATCTATTCTTTTAATTGTAATATATATTTTTATGCACTGTAGAGTGCTCTGTTTTTGCTCCATGCCATTTTAAGCAGATTGAGATTGAGTTTAGCCTTGCACCATTTTTATTTTTTTAAATGAAGCATTATTTCACTGTTTAAAGGAATGGTTTACGCTTAAATTAATACCATCATTTACTCTCCCCTCTCTAACAAATGTCATTTATTTTATTCGCATAACACAAAACAAGGTGTTAACCATTTCTGCTTGCCTTATTACTTGTTTTGAATGAAATGAGAGTGAGAAAATGATGGATATTGCCATTTTAAGTGAACTGTTTCTTTAATGCTTGTGCATCAGACCTTTGGTTGCCATACTTTCACTTCTGCCTCCTTCCAGTTTAAAGGCCTGTTCACAACGAGTCTGAATCTCCTCATATTTTAACTTCTATTTACTTGTCACCATTTCTCTTGATTTTCATGCCATAAAAAAACATTGTAATATCTTTTTGGTTTGTGAGGAGTTTATTTGATCCATTGTCTACGTTGAAACATTCAGATGAAGTGAATGGGCCTTAACTACCTTTTCCAATCAATCTCACATCAGCTCTACAAACCTTATTTGCAGTGGGACATTAACATCCTTTAACGAAAAAAGGACATGTTAGTATTTGGGTTGCTTTTTGTAGAATTTTTATGTCTTGTATCCATGTGCCATATAGATCAGCCCTGGCTTCTGCCCATCAGGGTCAACCTCTGCCCAAAACCCTGAGCGTCATGGAGAGCACACCGCAGGTCAGAGGAATGCACACTATTATCAGGTAGGACCTCTTTTATTTATCTATTTATTTCATTAAAAATAATGTGGGTGACACAGTGGCTCAGTGATTAGTACTGTCACCTCACAGCAAGAAGGTTGCTGGTTTGAGTCTTGGCTAGGCCAGTTGGCATTTCTGTGTGGAGTTTGCATGTTCTCCCCATGTTGGCGTGGGTTTCCTCCTGGTACCCCGGTTTTCCCCCACAGTCCAAAGACATGCGCTATAGGTGAATTGAGTAAACTAAATTGAACGTGGTGTTTAAGTGTGTGTGTGAGAGTGTATGGGTGTTTTTTACTACTGGGTTGCAGCTGGAAGGGCGTCTGCTGTGTAAAACATGCCGGAATAGTTGACGGTTTATTCTGCTGTGGCGACTCCTGATGAATAAATAGACTAAGCTGAAGGCAAATGAATGAATGAATTTAAGAATAATATCAAGTAACATCACACAAACAGTGGTAAAAGATTTGCTCTCCATAATATTTTTGTTGGCCTCCATAATGCATTCAAAATCTGTATGTTGTTTTTGAATTCCTGTTTGAACTTTGTTCGACTTTAAAGTTTAGCTCTAGGGGTTAAAGAGGTAACGTTTTGATGTGACTCAGTTTGCAGTGAGTTGGTGGCAAAACAGCAAAACGACAACAAAATAATGCAAAAATAAGTTTATTTACAAAAGTGAAAAGAAGTCAAACAGCAAAAATATTAAGTTGGAATCTCCCAAAAGACAATCAATTAATGTACGCTATGTTTAATACTACTATTCTAACAAAAAATGTGTAGAAAACTTACAGCGAGTGGTGCTCACTACTAAACTAGTAAGTTTAGACAGTGGATTATTTTGTGTTGCGAGGTGTAGGTCACGTGACATCTAATCTCCTCGATTTCCAGGGGAATTTGAACACCAGAGATCAGGGATCATGAAATATGCACATACAAGTTGGTAACTGCTCACCAAAACTGAAACCAGGGCAAAATCAACTCTAAAGTCTCATCAACATAATAGCGCACAACACAAGCCAAAACACACACAGAGAAAGGCAAGCAAGAGAAAGAGCTTCCACGCTCGCGTGCCTTAAACTTTGAGCTCCCTTCCTGATTGGCAGTGAAAGTGATGATGTCACAGAGTAATAAAGATTAACATCTTTGCGGACGAATGGAAAACTGGAGTGGGTGATCCTAAGAAAATTGAGAGATCGAGAAAGAAAGCGCACAAGCAAAACATACAGGCACATACTGTACATATGGCCGTAACAGACTTGAAGAATTATTTCATAAAATATTCAGAACTTTTGATATTTGTCAACTTAAACCATATTTTATCTTGTTAGTAATGTCTCATTAATGAGTGAATGTGAAAATCAGTTTTAACCTGTTTTCTTTTATACCCTTTTTATTAATTCTTTACATTTTCAAATTTCACAAACCAAACAAATAAAACCATGCCTTTTTTAAACTGGTTGATGTGGAAATTAATTTAATTGTTGATGTATGAAAAGTATAATGACATTTTAATGGGTAATTACTGTATTAGTATCAGCTCTTTTGTAATGAATGGTATTTAAATGAATTTAAAATGTATAAAAACAGTCAACCTGCAAACTTGTTTCTAACAAAACATCAAAACAACATGAATTTTACTCTTTTCAAGCAAACACAAAAATCCTTTTACTTGCCTAAGTGATCACATTCAGAAGAAAAAAAATGCCATGCCACAGTGATTCGCTAGTATGTGTAGGTAAACATATTTAGGCCCAATCCCAATTCTACCCCTTAGACCTTCCCTTAACCCATACCCTTTGTTTTGCGCGTTTACGTAAAGGGGAAGGGATGTTCCAATTCCCTTTAGCTTAAAGACGTAGGGCAGGGGTCACCAATCTTGTTCCTGGAGGTCCGGTGCCCTGCAGGGTTTAGCTCCAACTTGCCTCTATACACCTGCCTGGGTGTTTAAAGTATACCTAGTAAGACCTTGATTAGCTTGTTTAGGTGTGTTTGATTAGGGTTGGAGCTAAAATCTGCAGGACACCAGACCTCAAGGAACAAGTTTGATGATCCCTGGTGTAGGGCTAAGGAGAAGGGCTAGATACTTCTCGAAACTGAGATCTTTCAGGACCACACTCGAAACCAAGGGGTAAGAAAATTTCCAGTAGCATGGTTGCACATGGAAGTAAGGAGATCCACAAATTATTTTTGTCATTTTTTTAATGTATTTTTTTGTCATTATTACAATTTTTTACGACAAACAAGCGTATGATTTAATACATTCATAACCGTGTTTGTACTGTCATGCTTTAAAAATTTAAAATAAAATCCTAAAAAAAAAACGGTTAAATGTCGCTATATATAATCCATAATAACTGTTATATAGCAGTCCCACAACATTGTCACTCAATGACACTTGAACACCCTGTCAGAAAAGTCTAGTGGCTGGGAATGAGCTTTTTACAGTGTCTGCTATAATGTTAATGTTGTTTTTGTGTGCTTACATAGATGAATATGAATATGGCCAGGGTGTAAATGCGCAGTACAGTTATGAGCTTATTGTCACATATCGTTATGATAACATAATATATGCCTTCAGTGATTTCCTGAAGATAAATACTAAAAAATAATGCAATGGAATAAATACAGTAGTTGCCGTTGTCAATCGCGATGACGTATGATGATGTGTGCAGGTGTTGTAATGTGGTGTCCCATTTCTTAGGGATAAATTTTGAAGCCCTTCTTATTCACACTCCGTTTCAAGGGCCAAGGGGAAAGGGGTAGATGTACAAAAGTAAAATTAGGATTGGGGCCATTGACGAAATCCAGGCTCAAAAGTGAGTGAGTGAGATTTGGGGAAAAGGCTAAATAACTTCATTTATAATTTTAACCAATAATAGACAACTGGGGTTATGACACTGTTGAGCTTTGCAAATTGAGCTTTGCCATAGTCGGAATTACCCTATTTTAAAAAAAATAATAATAAACTATATGCATAGTTATTTTAAAGTGTTTAAAATGTCAAAACATAGCTCTGCCACTGTATATTTGTATTAGTTCAGCCCTAATGAGCATAATAGACATAATATTTATTGTAGTATGCCACTAATAAATGTAGAGCAAAACTTGTGATTATAGCATTATTAAAATAACTGTGAAAATAATATTAATTTAATATATACATTTATTTAATTATTATTTATAGAAAATCAAATAATATGTATTTATAAATAATAATTTATTTTGTGTAGTATTTAATCTTTTTTTTATAATTTATTATTTATTTAATGTTAATATTTATTTAAAATGTAGTCATATTTTACAATATTTCTCTTCCACTGTCTTTTTTCATCAAATAAATTCAGCCCTAGTGAGCATAATAGACATATATTGTATTATGTCACTTAAAAATGTAGAGCAGAATTTGATTAATTGGCAATTAAAATAAGTGTGAAATCATATTTATTTCATATTTAAATATATTTGTTTAGTGTATATTAATTCATATTTAATGATACGTATTTATTTTAAGTGTAGTGATATTTCACAATATTGCTTACTTTTTTTTTTATCAAATAAATTCAGCCCTTGTGAGCATAATAGACATAATATTTATTGCAGTATGTCGCTAATAAATGAAGAGTAAAATGTATAATTAAAGTGTGATTTATTTATTTTGTTTTATTTTTTTCTTGTTTAATAATATTTACTTGGTATCATATGTATTTTTTATTTAATGGTAAATATTTATTTAGTGTCGTAATATTTTACAATATAGCTTGAGTAGTGTTTTTTGATTAAATAAATTTTGCCCTAGTGAGCATAACAGACATAATATTTATTGCAGTATGTCCCTAATAATTAATAATGAGCAAATGTATGATTAATTGGCAATTTAAAAAGTGTGAAATAAGCTGGTCGATAGCAGCTTGAGGTGTATTTTTACGTTTTGGGTCACTGAAACATAATTGGGTAATTAAAATAAAATAAGGAGGATTGTTTTTGTCTGTTTACAGTATCATATCCTCCTCCTCCTTCTCTGTTGTGTTTTATTGATGGTGTCCTCTGTTGCCCCCAGGAATAAAGAAACCAGTCGGGATGAATTTATTTTCTATTCAAAGAGATTAATGAGGCTCCTCATCGAGCACGCTCTGTCCTTCCTGCCACTGAAGGTGAGTGGAGCGTCAGTAATGACCAACTTTTAATCCTGATGTTACGAGCTCTAGATGCTGCTCATAATACAGCGATGCATACCAATCTCAGCCTTTGCCCCTATGGACAAATTATTATTATTATTTTTTTTTTTTTATTGTGTGAAGTGAAGCAAGTCTTCGTTTTAGATCATAACACTTAATTTTATAGCATTTTACTGAAACGAAATCAATCCCTGATGTATCTTTTTTTTTCTTTTTCTTTTTTTTTAGCCGGTGTCTGTTGAAACTCCTCAAGGAACTGTATATGAAGGGAAGAGGCTGAGCGGGAAAAGGGTACGTTTATTCAATATCTTTTTAACCAAGAAAATTGAACAATTTTGATGCTGATTTAATTTAAATTAGGCATAGATTTAACAAGTGAGTGCAGAATTATTAGGCAAGTGAGAATTTTGACCACATCATCCTCTTTATGCATGTGGTCTTACTCCAAGCTATATAGGCTCGAAAGCCTACTACCAATTAAGCATATTAGGTGATGTGCATCTCTTTAATGAGAAGGGGTGTGGTCTAATGACATCAACACCCTATATCAGGTGTGCATAATTATTAGGCAACTTCCTTTCCTTTGGCAAAATGGATCAAAAGAAGGACTTGACAGGGTCTGAAAAGTCAAAAATAGTGAGATATCTTGCAGAGGGATGCAGCACTCTTAAAATTGCCAAGCTTCTGAAGCATGATCATTGAACAATCAAGCGTTTCATTCAAAATAGTCAACAGGGTTGAAAAAAGCGTGTGGAAAAACCAAGGCCCAAGGCGCAAAATAACTGCCCATGAACTGAGAAAAGTCAAGCGTG
>CAIGQZ010034990.1:16876473-16901354 GCA_903798205.1 Danio tinwini | reverse complement strand
GCTGGTGATCCATTGACAGACAGAGCTAGGGACAGACAGCTGGGTCAGTTTGTTCTCGAGCAGTGATGGGACGATGGTGTTAAAGGCAGAACTGAAGTCCACAAACAGTATCCTTGCGTAGTTCCCTGGTTTGTCCAGATGTTCTAGGATATAATGCAGTCCCATGTTGACTGCATCATCCACAGACCGGTTTGCTCTATAGGCAAACTGCAGGGGGTCCAGCAAAGGTCCAGTGATGTCCTTCAGATAAGCTAGCACCAGTCTTTCGAATGACTTCATGGCCACAGATGTTAAGGCAACAGGTCTGTAGTCATTGAGTCCTGTGATCTTTGGTTTCTTTGGTATTGGGATGATGGTGGAGCATTTGAAGCAGGATGGAACTTTGCGCTGTTCCAGTGATCTGTTGAAGATCTGTGTGAAAATGGGAGCCAGTTGGTCCGCACAAGTTTTCAGACAGGCTGGTGAAACACCATCTGGACCTGGTGCTTTTCTTCTCCTCTGTTTACTGAAGATCTGACGCACATTATCTTCACTGATCTGAAGTGCCGGGGTGGAGAAGGAGATGGCTGGAGGTGTTGATGGCTGTTTACTGAGGATCTGATGCTCATTATCCTCACTGATCTGAAGTGCAGGGGGTGAGAGGGAGATGGCTGGAGGTGTTGATGGCTGTGTAGGGAGATGATCCGGGTGGGTGTGAGGTGTCTGGTCAGAGGTGTCAAATCTACAATAGAAGATATTCAGCTCGTTTGCAAGATGTTTGTTGCAGTCGATACTGGGGGATGGCGTTTTATAATTTGTGATGTCTTTCAGGCCTTTCCATACTGATGCAGGGTCGTTGGCAGAAAACTGGTTTTGCAGCTTTTTGGCATAGCTTTTCTTGGCCACACCAATCTCCTTTGTCAGTGTGTTCCTGGCCTGATTGTATAAAATCCTGTCCCCGCTCCTGTAGGCATCCTCTTTTTCATGACGAAGCTGTCTAAGTTTTGGTGTAAACCATGGTTTATCATTGTTAAATGATAAGTAGGTCCTGGTAGGGATGCATAACTCCTCACAAAAACTGATGTATGATGTTACAGTCTCTGTGAGCTCGTCTAGGTTGGTGGATGCAGCTTCAAAAACACTCCAATCAGTGCATTCAAAACAGGCTTGTAAGACCTGCTCTGTGTCGTTGGTCCATCTCTTAACAGTCCTTAATACTGGCTTAGTAGTTTTAAGTTTTTGCCTGTAAGTTGGTATAAGATGAACCAGGCAGTGGTCGGAGAGTCCTAAAGCTGCTCTGGCGACAGAGCGATATGCATCCTTTATTGTGGTGTAGCAATGATCCAAAATGTTATTGTCTCTGGTGGGGCATGTGATGTGCTGTTTGAATTTAGGCAGCTCGTGTGTGAGTTTTGCCTGATTAAAGTCACCGAGAATGATAAAAGCAGAGTCCGGGTGTCGTTGTTCAGTCTCTGTGATCAGATCAGACAGCTGTTGTAACGCAGTCCTCACGTGTGCTTGTGGTGGAATGTAAACACAGACGAGAATGAACGAGGAGAACTCCCGCGGTGCATAAAACGGCTTACAGTTAATGAAAAGCGCTTCCACATCAGGACAGCACATCTTCTTTAACACAGTTACATCCGTACACCATCTCCTGTTGATGTAAAAGCATGTCCCACCACCGCGTGTTTTGCCCGTTGACTCCGTATAGCGATCTGCTCTGTACAGCTGAAAGTCCGGTAAGTGTAATGCGCTGTCCGGAATGGCTTTGTTCAGCCAGGTTTCTGTGAAACACAGCGCAGCAGAGTTGTTAAAGTTCTTGTTTTCGCGTGAGAGCAGAAGTAGTTCGTCCATTTTGTTAGGAAGCGAGCGGAGATTCGCTAGATGGATGCTAGGCAGCGCTGTTCTGAAGCCGCGCTGTCTCAGCCTGACGAGCGCGCCGGCTCTTTTCCCACGCCGCCGGGTCTTGTATTTCTTCCACAAAGCAGCTGCTCCGCCGATGACAATGTTCCGCAAAACGCCAGAGAAATCAAAATCCAGTTGGTGATTAGTTGGTGTGCACTGCCGAATGTTCAGCAGCTCATCCCTGGTATAACTGATCGTGTTTGATAAACATAAAACAGGACAGACTAACAGAAATAGTGCAAACACTGAAGAGCTCCACACCGAGGCAGCCATCCGCGGCGCCATCCTGAGAGTGAATGATATACACATATATATATATATATATATATATATCAATTAAAATAAGTGTGAAATGAGCTGGCCTGTCAGCAGTTAGCTAGTTTTTTGTTTTTTTATCAAATAAATTGATTCTTGGTGGTCATTAAAAAGCAGAACTGTTTGTTCATCAACACTTTTGACTGTCAGTGTAAATACCAGCTCTTGTTTCTCCTTTTAACAGATCACCGGTGTGTCCATTTTGCGGGCAGGAGAGACCATGGAACAGGCCTTGATGGCTGTTTGTAAGGACATCCGACTGGGAAAGATCCTCATCCAGACCAATCACGACACAGGAGAGCCTGAGGTTTCACATCTTCCCCACACACATCTATAAACAAACCCTGATCAGAAAGCTGTTGTTATCATGTGTCCTTGTGTGCTCAGCCTTGATGTGATTTACTGTTCAGCTCACGGTTTCACTGCTGCTTTGATATGGGTGTGTGTCTGCTCTCGTCTGACATATAACATGTGTTGTGCTGTAAAGTACATGATAAACTGGACAGCTCTGTGCTGATGCTGATGGATGGATGCATGTTTGACTGCGTGTGCTGCATGTGAATGAATTGTGTATAGCTCCCTCTAGCTGTGCATTTCCATTGCTCAGATGTAGTACCAGATGTAGTGGTATTTTAGTTTTATTTACTTTATGCATTATATGTATTCAAATATTTATTCAGGATTTAGTATTTAAGTACTTCTGTTTGGGCCAAAGCAATGATTGTAGTTTTTTTTTTTTTTTTTTTTTGGTCTAATATTTGTATTTTATTAATTTAGTTATTAGTTTATTTTTTTAATGTATGCATTATTATATTTATTCAAATACAAATATTTATTTAGCATTTAGTATTTTAGTGCTTCTGTTTGGGTCAAAGCAACAATAGTAGTTTTAATTAGTTTGTGTAATATTTGTATTTTATTAATATAATGTATTTATTATTATTATTATTATTATTATCATATTTATTTTAATTAACAAATAATTATTTTAAATTATTTAACTTAAATTATATATTGCTTATGATTTGGTGTTATATGCATACAATTTATGAATATATTATTTCGTTTTTTTTTTTTTATATTGGCATTCTAGAAACATTTTAAATATAATCATTTTTAATGTTCTTTTATTTGACCATATATAGTGTTTGTCAACAATAAAAAAAAACATATATTTTCAGAGTTTTTTTTTAAGGGATAGTTTTGTTCAGCCACAAAAATGAAAATTCTGCCATCATTTACTTGATCCACTTGTTTAAACCCTGTTTAAATTTCTTTTTTCGGTCACACTTTACAATAAGGGTTATTAGTTAAGGTTAGTTGATGCATTTACTAACATGAACAATCAATGAACAATACATTTACTACAGCATTTGTTCATGTTAGTTAACGTTAGTTAATGAAAATAAAGTTCTTCATTGTTAGTTAATTCATTGCATGTTAATTCACAGTGCATTAACTTATGTTAACAAGCATAAACTTGGATGTTAATAATGCATTAGTGAATGTTGAATTATGATTAATAAATGCTGTACAAGTGTTGTTCATGATTAGTTCATGTTAGTAAATGCATTAATTAATGAACCTTATTGTAAAGTGTGTTACCATTTTTTCTGTTGAACACAAAAGACAAATATTTCATGAATATCAAGGGCTGAGATTTAGAATTCTTCAGAAAATCTGGTTTTGTCTTCAAAAGAAGAAATTCATAACCAATTGAGGGTGATTAAATGATGAGGAAATATTCATTTTTGGGTGAACTATCCCCTTAAGAACATTTTAAATGTCTAGTAATAAAGACAGTGTTTATTAATTTATTCTGTATAGTTATATTAACATAAAATAACAATATAACTTTAAATTTTAATATTTTAAGATTATATAGCTACAAGAAACCTCATATTTAGAAAATTATTTGAAGACTTGTATAAAAGGTATCAAAGTTTGGGAGACTTCAGACAGAACATCAAAGCAAATAAAAGTCAGACATGATGATACACACATCAGTCATTTTAAAAGGCACTATGTACGTTTTTCAACTATTAAATAATGTTTCTAAAATGATATCTGTGGTAGAATGATTTTTAGCTTCATGACTTTCTGTGGCCTGAAATCTTGCATGCAAAACTTAAATCTAAATTTAGCTTGAAGTCTCAATGCGGAATCGCTCTTTAACTTCAGGACGTCTCCACCCGTTTTGCATGTTTGTCAGGTTGTACCTAATGGCACATAAATCTGCGTTTGGACTATAAACCTGTCTTATCCTGGTGTGATTTTTCTCCTCAGCTCCATTACCTGCGTCTGCCCAAGGACATCAGTGAGGACTATGTCATCCTGATGGACAGCACTGTTTCCACAGGAGCCGCCGCTCTCATGGCTGTCAGAGTCTTACTGGCAAGTCATCTCTGCAGACATGATTCTGGATAAAAAGACAATCATGAATCTTGTATTTATTTATTTATTTTTTGGAGTTGTTGTTTAAAATGGAGATGATTAATTTAAACTTAAAGGGATAGTTCACTCAAAATAAAAATAAAAGAATGATCATTTTAAACAAGGTGAACTTTTAAATTTAAACATCAGCTGAATGTTTTCATTCACTTAGAGCTGTTACACACTGCATAAAAGGTAATTTTCAAAAACTCATAATAGGGACTCTTTAATACATCGAGGAACCACTGTCAATATGTGTTTGAATTTGCATTTGCTCTAACTGTGTTGTCAAAAGAACCGGTACTTCGATAACAAGTTGATTAAAAAATAAATGAAACAAAAAGGTAGGACTACCAGGTTTTTACATGTTTTTTTTTTCAGGGACTATTAAAAAAAATTTTTAATAAATAAATCAACTTTACCAAGTAGATAGATAGATAGTAGTGGTTATTTTGAAAAATATTTATGTAGTCTATAATGAATAGCTTTATAATTTTTCCATTTAGTAAATCATGTCTTTTCTATTTGAGCCACTTGAATTTATTTCGGGTGCCTGTCCAAAAGGCTACCAGGGATTTTTTAATTTTGCGAGCCCTGGTATTATTTTATGTACAGGGCTTAACATTAACTTTTTTGATCACCAGCCACAGTGGCTAGTAGTTTTCCAATGTTACTATTTTCATACTATTCCAATGTGGCATTTTCACTAGCCACAATTTTGTTGTTGGGAAAATATTTTTTATATGCATAAATATGACTGACATGCTAAAATTACTTGATTTAAATTTTGTTTGTTGTCCACATGCCGCCTCATTCATTTCACGTTTTGTGTGTCATGCATAAGCAAATGGGTCATGGTTTCATAGTGTTATACTGCAAACAGTTTTTATTTCACATGACTTTTCAGTACTCAAAATTAAGGATTTACCAAATTTATCTCTGACCACACCAAACAATAATAATTTTTTGCCACAATTTTTGAATGTCAACACAAGCTAAATATAGCTGTATACTATACTTTTTATTTAACAAAAATATAATTTAAATAAACATAAAATAAAACAAAGAAAAGCAATTGACTTTTAAAAATAATTATTGTCATGTATTAAAAATATGCACAGTAATCTGTCCTTGCTAGAGGTCTATCAGATCACTAGTTAACTACACATAAATGGAGAGTTAATCTCATATTGAAGCAATGTTGTTGTAAAAAAATTATAATTACATTTTATTAACAAAAATAACCGTAGGTGAAAGAAAGCAGGTGAAAAACATACTGTGTGTGATAATGAAAGGATGATCACACGGTTAATAATCCACCATTTAATAATCTGTTCAAAGCGGAAGCAACCGGTGCTGCTTACAAAAAGACATATTTGGAGCTCTTGAAAGCAGCAAGACTGTGGGTGCATTAGAATAACTTTTTGTCTGGTCTATATGAAAGAGAACCGATCACAGTTGCCTTCCAGGCACAGTTGCTTCAAGCAAGAAAACAGGAGCACGCACAAGTTTTAAACAGTCGCGCGCATCACATCAGCAGTTAGCGCGACTGATCCTCCTCTCTTTCGGTATTCACCTGCTTTCTATTGCTCACGCCAACGCAGTTATTTTTGTTAGTTGCGCTGTTTCTCATTTCTAAGATAACGTTTGCATGCATATTGGGTCATCCTTATAGTCGAATTCTGCTTTTAAGAAAAACACAATTTAAAATTATTTTCAACCAGCCAAAGTGGCTAGTGGGAGTGTCTGTCTTACCCGCCAAAGCTGAAATCAACCCGCATTTGGCGGGTGTTAATGTTAAGCCCTGGTTATGTATAATAATAATAATTTGTATTTTTTTAAAAACAATATATGTAGATATTTCTATTGTTTTACCAAGTAATTTGTTCCAGGATCACGATGTCCAGGAGGACAAGATCTTCCTGCTGTCTCTGCTCATGGCGGAGATGGGGGTTCATTCAGTGGCCTATGCTTTTCCCAAAGTGCGCATCATCACCACCGCCGTCGACAAGAAGGTTAACGATGAGTTTCACATCATTCCAGGAATAGGTAAGAAAAGCTCTTTCAGCATTCAAAAACATTACACGTTCAGCGCATCGTGATCAGCATCCACTGTGTTGCAGGTAATTTTGGGGATCGTTACTTCGGGACCGATGCTCCTTCAGACTGCTATGAAAGCGATGAGGGAATGGACTACTGAGCTTATATGCGAGCAACTGTATCCGCATGCAGTGGAGAAGGGAACATTTAAGCACTTAATCTCTTGATTGCTCTATTTAAACATAAGCCTTAGCTGATTTGATTTGCTACACGCATTTAATGCAGTTCAAAACATCAACAGATCTTGATTTTGCAGATTATTTGATAATTAGTGACCATTGCAATTTGAACGTTTTTCACTTGAGCTAAGAAATGAGTGGAGTTATTTCACTAGTTTGTTTATTGGTGTGTTTGAAATGGCAAAATCGCTTTATAGTATAATTATACAGTTATATACTGTGTAAATCACGGTATATAAATAATTGATTGTGAATGTGAGATGACTTCATGTCATCTTGTATGGCGTACATGTGCATTTGAAGTGTGCTTTTCAGCAAATTATCCAAAGTGAAGAAACATTCACCTCCAGCTCAAGTTTAATCTGCCTTTATTTACAGCATTGCTAATAATTTGCATACATGTTACTACCTTGAATCTTTGTAAAATTTGAAGATATTGTTGCTTTACTGCAGTACTGTAGCTCTGATTGTGAACAATATTGTTTTCTTTTTCCATTTGCTTCATGTCTTAAAGGCTGAACGGATGTTACGTGTCAGTCTGCTTTGTATTATTATTATTTTTTATTTAAAAAATGTGGCAAATTTATGAAATATTACAGTCCAAAGGATTATTATTTGCTTATCATTTAGCACTACAGTGCCACAAAGAAAAAAAACAAACTAGGTTTATAATTTGCATTGCAATTATTTTCTGTTAAATACTTGAATTTCAAAGTGTGTATAGTGTGTATTTATTTTTTTCACTGGTTTACTACTCATGCCTGATTGATAACTGGCATTGATTAGCAATGAGAACATTTGGAAATAATTACAGAAGAACTTTATAAAGGTCTTTTAGCTGGAATTAAATTCATTTTAAACATCCATTGCTTCTGATAGTAAAAGTAATCATGCAAATATGCATACAACAATCTATGATGCACTTAAGTTTACATTAACAATAGTTGATCACAGCTTCCACCTAGAGAGGAGTGTTGCACATTAGTTGTCTATTTGGTCCCACTTGGCAAAATGTAATTCTGAAATGTACATCTTTGTCTCAGGACCCTTAGTGTAATATGTCTAATTTTGCTTTGTGCTTTTCTATTTTAACTGACCTGTTTTCTTTTGTGTACAGTCATTTTATAGTTTATGGTTCTATAATATTTTAAATAAGGCATCAGTTAAAGATTTCAGATTTCACGACATTTGCGATTAAAATACTTTTCTTTTTCGGGATATCGATCAAAAAATGTGTAGCGAATGGTTTTTTGTGTGTGTGTGTGTGAGTGAGTGAGTGAGTGTGAGATTCTCATGGTTTATCCGTTTACAAGCTTCAAACTGACCTCCAGAGCTGCAAGCCATTCCACATGTTGTGTCTGTATTAAAAGCGCAATAAAATATCTTGTGCCCAACTATAACTGCGTTCCCTTTTCTCTTCAATAAGGTCAAAGGTGTGAATATTGAAAGTTATACTTTAAACCGGAGATGCCCAAACTAGGGCCTGCGGGCCAAAGTTGGCCCATGGTAACCTTTGATTTGTCCCATCCAATCTGAGAAGAGACTGATGGAAGTGTTGAGGGCAAATGCCTTTACTTTGTCATTTCTTATATAACAGTGTTTTTTATTGTTGAGCTACAAATTAAGCAAACAAATGTTTCAATTAAATGTTGTAAATGAATCTGATTTTGAAAAATGTAAATACTGCCACTCTACAGGTAGAGAACAGTGCAGAAGACATCTGCGAAACATCAAATCAAGACAAATACAGGTAAGGCTTGACTCGTGTGTTCAGTATTGAACTTCATTGTGTTATAAATGGGATTGTTTTAGTTGTTACTGTTATACATTCATTATAATATAAAAAAATCTGCATTAGTTAATATAAAGCAGTGTTATCTAGTTATTCTTAAATTATGATTAATTACCAATGGCAACTTTATCGTAAGACAGTTTGGTATATTTACCTTTGGCCCACAGCCCTCAATCAAGTTTGCTTTTTGGCCCTTAATAAGAGAAAGTTTTGGGCATGTCCGCTTTAAACTGTCTTCATAATAAAACACTGGTCTTGTGTGGTGTCCCTGTATTTTTCAAAATAAAACTCAGGTACTCCATGCGTTTCGTGACTAGTTGACATAAGTCAAACTATTTTACATATTCTTATTTGAGATGGATTAAAATAAGTATTAAAATATTTTAAAACAATTTTGTTATATTAACTTTTTTAATAATATTAACTAGATTATTGGCTGGGGTTTCCCTATTGTTTCCGTTAACGTTTATGACTTTTATTTTGAAGTAGTAAGCGTTCGCTTGCTTCACAACGTAGTCGAGCATCACCTTATGTTGACTTGAGTAAAATGAGTTGAATCGGGCCAACGTGGACTAGGCGAATGAGTTTATTTAATGTTTAAAGTAGCATTTTCTGAAGTTCTCTCTTGCCTTTTTTTCTTTTGACAGCTGTTTGAAAACAGGAGTCAACCTGCTAAAATTTCAGCAACTCCAACATCTCTGACACATTGTTTCACATTTCTTTACGTGAAAAGGTAAGAATACATTTTTTTTAATAGGTCTAACTTAAGTCACGAGATAAAACTAACTGCGCGAGTTGTACGTTAATGCAGCGTTATTGCTTATTTACTTAGTGTGCACTCGGGAGAAGACCGCAAGAAATTGTATTACATACAGAAAAATAAATCTGTGCACTTGATGACACTTTGTTAGTATTGTATTTGAATATAGTAAGTAACCGAATTACTGTTATCCGTTTTTTTTTAAATAAAATATTCGTTTTATTTTTAAGATTGAAAATGCGTGGTTCGGCCACGCGCACAGCACGCGCCTTTTATCAGCGAGAGCGCGCGTTTGAGTGACTTTTATGAGCAGTAACTTTTACAGAGAATATTGCACTTTTGTATGTCGTGATTGTAATTGTTTCATTACCTTGTAACTTCATTGCATTATTTAATCTCATCTGCTATGTATTTCTCTATGTTGTTTTTGTCGTTTTGCACTATTTAAATTATAAATATAACCTAAGTGTATGAAATAATGTAAAAATATTAAAAGCTATTACTTTATTATTGTAACTAATGTAAAAATATAATGAAATACTGAGTCTGTATTATACCAATTATGGCATTTGGAGAAATATATCAAATTATAAACTTTGTTACAGATTGGTATTCTTTAACAGTCCCTTGAGCTATCTAGGAAATGCATTGTTATTTTGATTAAACAATTATTTTTTTACTACTAGTTTTCAGTCTTTTTAATGCCATGAATCCTCAAACAATCGTCTTTAAGGGACCACAGTGCTTACATTTAAAATGAATTTTAAATTCATTAAAATTTTAAATAATAGGAAATGAATTTTATTGAGCAAAGATAAAATTTATAGTGAAAAATCAATAGTATTATGTATTCTAAATTGTTATTTAGAAAATAAATTATTTTATATTTTATATTATTTTATTACAAATATTATTCATATTACTATATTTGTTCAGTTTTTTACTCATTTATTTATTTATTTATTTATTTTTAATTGTGTTGTTTATCAAGTTAGTATTTTTTGTTAATTTCACAGAAAAAAAACATTCACATGTTTATATTTATTTATTTGCTGATTTGTAGTTATTTAAATTTTTTAATTAGTTCATTCATTCATATATATATATATATATATATATATATATATATATATCATTACAAACAATCTGTTGTTTATGTGCCTAAGTGGTTTCAACCTGGGAGAAATCATCAGCCTATGAAGAAAGCCACCAAAAGCATATTAATAATGCAATAAAAGTTTTATAAATATTATAAGAAATGTCACAAAAAACATTTAAAATCTACAAATATTTATGATTTCAGAAACATGGTTCTCTATACAGAATGCTGATAATATAATAAAATAATGTGCTTTTTAATGCAAATAAAAACATAAATAATATGATTTTTTTTCTTAACTGATTGTTATCAATATTATTCTAGCAAACTACACACTATAACCTTCCCTGGTTTCCTTTTTCTATCTCTGCAGCAGTTTTCATTGCAGTAATTTGAGCTGTCCACTGTTTTCTTTTCCTAGACTTTGTCTCATGGCGGGTCTTTGGAGATCTTATCAGGCTCTGATGGCCAAACATCCGTGGAAGGTACAGATTATAACTGCTGGTAAGTGCTTTTTTCCTTTTTTCCTTCCATGTAGTTGAAGTTTCCAGTTCTCTTCAGGTCAACTCTATCTCAGACCCTACAGATTAAATGTTTACCTTTCCTGTTTGCACAGCATCACTTGCACAGCATGGTTATTTTTGAGCCTGAATAATTAATAAGTCACATAAACAACGGAAAGCTCCCTAAGCAGCAGTTTTGGTTGTTTGCTTAAACTTTGTCACTGTGGGTTTTACATAGATTAAGGGGGGAAAGTCTATTTCAGGATGTTGGTTTGGTCGTAATTTTAAATCGTAATGAACCAGGAATTCATTATTTTTTCATCCAAGTGTTTTATAGTAAAAAAATATTCCTGCCTTATATTAATATTTAAAATGGTATTTATTCAGTAATTCATTGCTGTAATTACACCTTTTTGCCAGAAGATGGCAGCACGAAACAGCTTGAAGTTCAGTATTTTTATGGAGTTGTCCTGCTGAGGTCTTTGGATGCGTCTAAGCCTGTCACAATAATCAATATATCGACTTATAGTGCAATACTTGGAGATGACCTCAATCATTTTTGACGTTGCAATATATAATTACAAATTCACAAATAACGTTAAAGCCATTTTACAATGACATTTACTTTCTACCTCCCAGGTGTCAACGTTTATAATTGGACATTTACCTAATAGGACATTTACCTCTTTAACATCGAATTATATAATAACCTTAAGAATAAGTATTTTAAAGTATTTATGGCTATTTGCATTATTATGACGTTATATAATCATTAAATAATGAGTAGCATAAAATGATCTCAAAATGACAATAAGAATGCTTATCCTACAATTTTTGTGACAATATATTGCACAACAAAAATTCCTTATGACAGGCCTAGATTCGTCTCAATCGGCTCTTCAAGTTGTATATCACTAGGTCATGTACACAAATTTAGCAGAAAGGAGCCTGGTTCACTACAGTGGTACACTGAGAAGTCAGAACTGATATTTTTCACATAATTTGGTACACTGTAAAAATGCTGGGATTCACACAATTCCTTCATATTTTGCCAACACAAATTAAGTTAACTTAAGAGTGGATTGAACATAAAGTTGCTCTAAAATAACACAAGAATTGTATGTATTCAGCTCATTTTAAATAAGTAGTTTGAACAAGCAGCAGTAATCATTTTTAGGGTAAGTCACTCTATTAACTACTGACTTATTACCTTCCTTTTATTAAGATATACAATTTTTATTAAGTATGATCTTATTCTACATCCCTAATCCTACCCAAAATCTAATTTCAACTTTAGTAACTATTAATAAGCTGTTAATTATTTAGGTAATAGTCATAGTTAACGGTTTGTCAGCAGCATGAACTGTGACTTATGATAAAGTGCTACAAATAATTTTTATTTTTTTACATTATAGAAAATAATTAGCTTGTTTCATACACAAGCAACATTTCACATAGTGCTGCTTGATATTGGAAAAATCTGACATTGCAATATTTTTTTTTCTTTGCGATTCATATTGCGATATGAATACAATTTCACCTGATGACTCAACTCTATTTGGAAAGTAATTCATTTTGATCGTTCGGGATAATTTTATAAGGGTGTGAATCATGTAGAAGTCTATATATTCTTTGAAATAAATATATATTTTATATAATTTATTATATACATATGATAAACAAACTACAGTCATAAATAAACACAATGGAGCAAAGATTGTGACATAATTTGTGGTTTTCTGGGCTGTCTAACAGTATTCAGGTAAATTAATTTAATAATTAAATGTAAAATAACAGTAAATAGGGCTTTATCATTTAAATAATCCAAGAAAAATAATCTTTATTAGTTACAAACTGTACAATTCCTTGTGCCTGAATGCTTTAAACTATCTTAAAATGCTTACACAGTTACAGAAATACAGGAAAACGCATACAAATGACAAACTTTCAATATATTATGCTTCAATTCTGCAGTGACTCCACAAATCTTGAGTTTGATAACCTGTGGTTTCTAGTCAACTATAATCCCAATTATTGTGGATAGACACATTGCGATATCGATGCTGAAACAATATATTGTGCAGCCCTAATTTCAGCTGTTAATTAACTGTAAATGTTTGCTAGATTGTTCTGCACCCATTTACTAGAGCTTGTTTATATTAAAATATAAGTAGTGACTCTTATGAATAAATAATAATAAAAAAGTTTGTCGTTAGGTTTGGTGATTTGGTTCATGTGATTCATGTGTCGCACTTCAGAACTACTATTAAGGGAGCATAGCGAGCATCAATGCACCCTGATTTTCACAGTGCATTGTTGGACTTTTGAGTGGCTCAGTCCCTGATCAGTGCACTAACTACTGAAGTAGGGTGCTGATTGAGGGTGAGACGCACCCTTTGTTATAATGACAAAAAGTCAAAACAACATAATTTTTATGTTGCTTTAACTTATTTTGATACGTTAATCAGGTTTCGGGGGGGGGGGGACTGACTTGCCTATACAGTTGTACATACATTTAGTTTATTATAGTTTGTATAGTTTATAAATGTGTCTTTTTATTTTTTTTAAGAAACAATATATTGGAAAAAAGTGCATGTTTGCAACTAGAGTTAGCTTGTTTTGACAAATTATTTAAAATATGAGTCTAAGGAAAAACTAAATTTGAAATTTTTTAATGTGCCATTACAGAATCTAAAACTTGTTTAACTTAGTGTGTAGCCCTGTATAAGTCTGAAATTTCACACGCAGTGGTCTTTAAGGGTGCACCCAGTGGTTGAACTAGGTATTGCACGTCTGGTTCAAAACACATGCAAGCTCAGGTTGCCAGATTGATGACACCAACAGGAGCGTGCCTGACCATTGAGCCTAAAGGCTGATTTATAACCATGCTCAAACTAAAAGCAACTGCACGTGATAGATATTAAAAGGAGTTTTTGTCCTAACCAACACCTGAAATTTTTATTTTAGAAACTGTTTCTGTTTCTTACAGGTGAACAACAGGATAAACTATGATCACCTCATGCACAACTCATCTGCTTTATTCATTGTTAAATGCTAATTATGTGAGTTTGAATGTCATTTTACATGACATTTATTGCCATACTACTGAAAGCAGCAGCAGATAGTTCACTTCAGATCTTAAAAATAAAATAAACCGTTTGAAATTTGAACTTTAGAACTAAACACATATCTGTGATTCAGCATCTACATTTAATAATGTTAAAGTTTAATATGTATTAATTAGATTATAAACCTTGCTATTTCATTGGAGTGCTGTAAGTGAACTATTCTGTGCTGTAGAATGGCTGTATTTAAATTTCTGTCGTGTTTAGTCTGGTGCAAACAGCCAAATTGTTTATCATTGCAAATTTCATCACGTAGCGTGTTGTTAGGACACAGGGTTACAATGTAACCTGCTCACCTAATGTTTACATTTGTAATATTTATATTATTTGCTAATTGATAATTTCATGTGGAACATTTCGGAGTCTGCCACTGTCCACCACGCGGTGCTGAAATATAATTGGCTAAACTGGCATTGGGTGGTTAAAATTATCAAAACAAAGACAGTGTTCTGGCATGGAAAGCACATTTCAAAGCGGAATATCTGACTTCAGCATTGTTTTTAAGATAAACAATTATGTTCACTTAGCATGTTTCTTAAATATTTGCAAACATATTATGGTATTTTTATGCTTTAGAAGAGTCAAAGACTTAGATACAGCACCTTTAAAAGTCTGAAATTTGAAAATCTGCAAAACCCAGACAATGTACAATGGAAATATTTCAAAAGGTACATTAAGTCAAAAACGCTAATTATTAAAATAAAGCAATTTGAGTGGAAATTTTCATGTAATTATTTCAGAGTGATTTCACATTCGTTTTGCAGTAAAAACCGATAATTACTTTATTTGATTTCTAAGCAATGACGGACGCCAGGAGTTTATTTGAAAACAATCACTAATTTGTGGGCTTCGTTATAGCTGACGCCAGTGAGGCCAAATTTACACACTTCAGCTTTAATTTGATGTGTGATTACTGCACATTAACTAATCAGAGGCGATTGACTGCCGCCTCTTCACCTGGTTTAACAATACGAGTGAACGAGAGCGCACTTTATTGTTAATCAATGAGTCTGCTCAGACACGCCGCTGATGTGCGTTATGAGTCACTCAAACTCTAGCATTAGGGTTAATTAGTTATTGGCCAGACTGGCGCTGACAACTTGGCCAAAACGCTTCAAATCACCAGCGTCCTTGTGTGGCGATGAGCGGTTGAGGATGCAAGTTTATGTAATCAAGATTACAGACATAAGCTGTGATTCATCGCCTTTGTTTTGCAGAGGACTTGAATATTTATAGAAACTTCAGCAGCCCTATGGGTGTAGGTTTAATATTAGATGGCAAGATGCTTTAAATGAGAGGGAAGAGTGGTGATTTTTTTTAAAAAGTGAATAATAACGAGATTCGGTGGTTACTTGCTGGGCAAGGGATGTGAACACAATAAAACTTGGCCTGAGAGCTGGAAGTTGGATTTTTAAAAAGATTATATTCTTTCCTTTTATTATTATGTTCAGTTACATTAATAAGACACATATATTAAAAAAATATTTTTATGCAAGCTGTGATTTTTCAAAAATAGTTTATAGTTTAGAAAATATATTTTATATATTAATAAAACATTTTACTGTCACTTTTTATCAGTTTAATGACTTTTAGTGAAATCAAGCATTATAAAGGGCTACTTTTTGTTATTAATCAAAATTTGTAGCAATTTTTTTATTTTATTAATATTTTCTCAAATAAGACAGTTATTTTATATTCATTTATATGTTTTTATGCAAATTGATATTATTTTCACAATTCTTTCATGAGTAGTACAGTGTTCTTAAAAATAATGTGAATATTTTATATAATAAAAAAATCTTTACTGTCACTTGTTATTAGTTTAGTTCATTTAAAAAGTAAATAATGACATCAAACTTTTTTTATTAATTGTCATTTTTTGTAGCTAATTCTTAAATTTTATTAATATGTTCAGTTAGATTAATAATAAGATAAATATGTAATATTTATACATATTTTTATGCAAACTGATTTTTTGTACAATTCTTTCATGAATAGTACTGTATTTTAAAAATAATTTGAATGTTATATAATAAAAATCTTTACTGTCACTTGTTTTCAGTTTATTTCATTGAAAAATCTATTAATGACATTAAACGTTATAAAGGCATATTTTTAAATTAATTTTGTCATCTTTCGTAGCTAATTCTTTAAATGTAATAATATGTTCAGTTAGATTAACAATAAGACACATTTATTTGACATTAATTTATGCATTTTTTATGCAATAAAATGCTTTCATGAATAGTACAGCTTTCTTAAATAATTTGAATATGTTATATAATAATAAAATTTTTACTGTCATTGTTATCAGTTTAATGCATTAACTTAATGACATCAAACATTTATAAAGGGCTATTTTTGTTGTTATTACTAAAATGTGTGGTCTTTTGTAGCAATTTTTATTTGATTAATATGTTCAGTTTGATTAATAATAAGGCACTGTTATTTCTTATATGTTTTATGCAAACTGACTTTTTTCACAATTCTTTCATGGATGGTACAGTATTTTTATAATTACTTGAATATTGCATATAATAATACAAATCTTTACTGTTATTTTTATCAGTACTGTAGTATTTGGTTATATTTTGAGTATTTCATCAAATGTTATAAAGGCTTATTTTTTCAAGAAGAGTACAGTATGTTTTTTATAATTTAAATATTTTGAGTAATTATACTGTCACTTTATAAATTTTATGCATTAAAAACGATTTGTCATTAAAGGGTTTTTTTATTTTGTCATCTTTCATAGAAAACTCTTTAATTATATTAATAAGTTCAGTTAGATCAATAATAAGACACACCTTTTTTATATTTTAGATATATGTTTATGCAAACTGTAATACTACTTTTTTTGTACAATTCTTTTAAGAATAGAACAGTATTTTTATAAAATTGTTTAAATATGTATGTTATAAAAATTTTTACACATTATCAACATCAAATGCTATAAAGGGCGATTTTTTTTCTTTTTGTTAATTATAATTTAATTAGGTAAGGTAATTTCCTTACTCGTATAATAAAAAAATAAGGTCACTTTTTATCAATTTGATGCATTAAAAACAATTGATGACATCAAATGCTATAAAGGGCATTTTTTTGTTTTTTTATTAATTATGTTGTAGCAAACTCTTAATTCAATTCATCTTTATTTGTATAGCGCTTATACAATGTAGGTTGTGTCAAAGCAGCTTCACATGGAAGTTTATAGTGAATTGAAAAGTGTCAGTTCAGTTTTCAGTGTTTAAGTTCAGTTTAGTTTAGCTCAGTTCAGTGTGGTTTAATAATCACTACTGAGAGTCCAAACACTGAGGAGCAATTCCATCGATGCGCAGCTCTACAGATCCCGAACCATGCAAGCCAGTGGCGACAGCGGCGAGGAAAAAACTTCACCAATTGGCGAAAGTGAAGAATTAAAAAAAAACCTCGAGAGAAACCAGGCTCAGTTGGGCACGACCATTTCTCCTATGGCCAAACGTCTTGTGCAGAGCTGCAGTCTAGGCGCAGTAGCTGGACCTCCGCGAAGACACGTCTGTCCTTGGAGCATCACAGGAATCAGTCTTATGCTCTCCATCATGACCACCACAGCAGCAGCTCAGGATACGGCCTGGTCCGGGAACCTTGGGATCGTCTCGTCGCTGGTCTTGGATCGCATCAGTGGCACTGCATAGTCTGAGGGTCTCGAGATGAGTACCCCCAGGTGGAAATACAGAATAAGGAGAATAATTAGCGTAGCTGCTGTTTATAGTGTATATAAACAAGAAGCAAAATCGTGTGTGGGGCACATCATGTGTCATACCGCTATGTAATGCACTAAGTGTATGCTTTGCTAAAAAGATAGGTCTTTAATCTAGTTTTGAAGAGTGAGAGTGTGTCTGAGCCTCGGACATTATCAGGAAGGCTATTCCAGAGTTTAGGGGCCATAAATGAGAAGGCTCGACCTCCTTTACTTGATTTAGCTATTCTAGGTACTACAAGAAGCCCTGAGTTTTGAGATCTTAAAGAGCGGGTTGGATTGTAGCGAGACAAGAGGTTGGTTAGATAAACAGG
This sequence comes from Danio tinwini, assembly GCA_903798205.1. Classification (NCBI taxonomy): domain Eukaryota; kingdom Metazoa; phylum Chordata; class Actinopteri; order Cypriniformes; family Danionidae; genus Danio; species Danio tinwini. The sequence continues at coordinate 16,883,108 of CAIGQZ010034990.1, read as the reverse complement.
AGCTAGACTATTTAAGGCTTTATAGGTAAGAAGCAATATTTTTAATTCAATACGAAACTTAACAGGCAGCCAGTGTAAGGAGGATAAAATTGGGGTGATATGATCATATTTTCTAGACCTGGTAAGAACTCTGGCAGCTGCATTTTGTACTAGCTGAAGTTTGTTAATAGAGGATGCTGGGCAACCAGCAAACAGAGCATTACAGTAATCCAGCCTAGAAGTCATGAAAGCATGAACTAGCTTTTCTGCATCTGAGATGGATAGCATATTTCGCAATTTAGCAATATTTCTTAGATGAAAGAAGGCAGTTTTTGTGACATGGGAAATATGATTTTTAAAGGTTAAATTGCTGTCTAATATGACACCCAGATCTTTTATAGTAGAGCTAACGCTAACTTTGTATCCCTCTAATTGCAGGTCGAGTTGTGAGAACTGCTGTGTGCAGGATTTAGGCCCAATAAGTAATAATTCTGTTTTGTCTGAGTTTAAGAGAAGAAAATTGTTGGTCATCTAGTCTTTAACATCTTTAATACACTCAGTTAGCTTAGATAGTTTAGACATCTCATCCGGTTTAGTTGAAATATATAATTGAGTATCATCTGCATAGCAGTGAAAACTGATCCCATGTTTTCTAATAATGTCCCCCAGGGGAAGCATGTATATTGTAAACAGCAAAGGGCCTAAAACTGATCCTTGAGGGACCCCGTACTTTACCAGTCTTACTTGTGAAAGTTGTCCATTAATATTCACAAACTGGTAACGATCAGCTAAGTATGACCTAAACCATTGAAGAGCCTGTTCTTGGACACCTGTAGAATATAAGCGGTCTATGAGAATATTGTGATCAATGGTGTCAAAAGCGGCGCTAAGATCTAGTAGAACTAATAGTGAGATGCACCCTTGGTCGGCAGCTAAGAGTAAATCGTTGGTTATTTTCACTAATGCGGTTTCTGTGCTGTGATATGGCCTGAAACCTGACTGAAACACTTCAAAAATATTGTTCATCTGCAGAAAGGAGCATAATTGGGTAGAAACAACTTTTTCTAGTATTTTAGACATAAACGGAAGATTTGAAATAGGCCTATAATTAGCTAGGTTGCTGGGGTCCAGTTGTGGTTTCTTAATAATAGGTTTAATAACAGCTAGCTTGTAAGGATTTGGAACATGGCCTAAAGCTAAAGAAGAGTTGATAACGTTAAGGAGAGGTTCTCCTATAACAGGTAGCAAATCTTTCAGTAATTTTGTTGGAATTGGATCTAACATACATGTAGCTGGTTTGGAACTATTTATAACTTTATCTAGCTCTTCCTGTTCTATGATTTTGAAGCATTGTAGGTTATTTTGATTCAGTGGAATGTTTACTGGATCTGGAGTATAAGGTGGTGCAGAAAGTTCAACATCTTCTATTTTCTGTCTAAAGTCTTCTATCTTATCACTGAAAAAATTCATGAAGTCATCACTACTAATATGCAGTGGGACAATTTGTTCCAAGGATGACTGATTATTTGTTAATTTAGCAATGGTGCTAAATAAAAATCTAGGATTGTTATGATTATTTTCAATCAGTTTGCGGAGGTGCTCAGCCCTGGCAGATTTAAGAGCCCTCCTATAGCTGGACATACTGTCTTTGTACGCAATTCTAAAAACCTCTAAGTTTGTTTTTTTCCATTTACGTTCCAGGGCACGGGTTGCTGTTTTGAGAGCGCGAGTATGACTATTGTACCATGGTGTAGTTTTGTTCTCTCTAGCCTTTTTTAATTTAATGGGTGCCACCGTATTTAGTGTGCTAGTAAAGTTGGCATCCATACTGCTGGTTACTACATCAAGGTCATTTACGTTTGCGGGTGTATTTCGAATTAAAGAAAGATCAGGTAAGTTACTTATGAATTCATCCTTAGTGGATGGAACGATAGTCCTACCAGGGCGGTATATTGGTGCAGATCTAATAATTTCAGGTGAACGCAGCTTATATAGCAAGAGGTAGTGGTCTGTAATATCATCATTTTGTGCTATAATGTCTACATCAAAGACCTCAATTCCGTAAGACAATATTAGATCTAATGTATGCTTTAAGCGATGGGTTGGACCAACCGCATTTTGTTTTATCCCAAGTGAATGTAGTAGATCCATAAAGGCGAGCAATATATCAATGCATTCAATTTGATTAATAAGACACAATTATATTAACTTATTTATAAATCTATAAGTTTTCTTCAGATTTTTTCACAATTCTTTCAAGAATTTTACTGTTTTTAAGACACAACTAGTTAGTTTTATGCAAACTGTGATTTTTCAAAAAAAAATTTCAAGAACAATACAGAATAATGATAAAAAATGAATATTTTAAATATTCCTAAATATTTTATGTAATTATACTGTCACTTTTTATAAATTTTATGCATAAAAAATTGACATCAAATGTTTTTTTTCTTTATTTTTATGTTTATGTTCATTGCAAACTCTTTAATTTTATTAATTAGTTCAGTTAGATCAATTATATATATATATATATATTTTTTTTTATTTATTTTTTTTTTTTTAACAATTCTTTCAAGAATAGCACAGTTTTTTTCTAATTATTTGTGTTATTATAAAAAAATTTAAGGTCACTTTTTATCAACTTGATACATTAAAAACGATTAATGACATCAAATGCTATAAAGGGCTATTTTTTGTTTTTTATTAATTATGTCGTAGCAAATTCTTTCAATATAATAATGTGTTCAGTATAATTAATAAGACACAATTATATTAAATTTATTCATAAATAATTTTCCTTAAAATTTTAACAATTCTTTCAAGAATTCTACAGTATATGTGGAACCTCAGTGGCTAACCATCTTCACGTTTTTTGGGCTTGCCCTAAAATACAGACCTTCTGGTATGAAATAGCGACTAAAATAAAAAAGATAACTGGAGAAGAATTGGACTACTTATTTATTACATTATACCTTGGGAAAATACCAGAAATTATTCCGACTATTGACAAATACTTAATTCAAATCCTTTTGGTATATAGCAGAAAAGCCATAACTCAGTTTCAGTCTGATCCCTCAATAAGGGCTCAATGGATAGACATTGTAAAGGAAATACACTGTATGAAGAGACTGACTTATAACCTAAGATTTGATTAAAAAAAAAAACAACTTTCATTTAGATTAATAAAAAGACAATTGTTTAATATTTATTTATAAATATGTGTCTGCAAGCTGTGGTACTTTTTTCACGATTATTTCAAGAATAGTACAGCATTTTAAAAAATAATTATTTTAATATTTTATATAAAAATACAAATCTTTACAGTCACTTTTTATCAGTTTAATGCATTTAACAACTATTAATGACCCCAAACAGTACACCATCTTATGTAACCCATAATCACCATAGATGCATTAAAACCTCTTGCATCATCACACTATTAGATTAAACTTTTTATGAAAGTTTATATCACAGGACATACAAAACTATTTGCATTCTCATTGAATACCCTGTTAAGCACACTTAAGAGAACATTAGTACAGACTGATAGGAATGTTTTACTTTTGCGACTAGCAGTGCATAATTGACACACCTCGGCTTTAACAATCACACTTGGCTGATGTGACAAATGGATTTATTTATAACAGGTACCGATGTGAAGAGGAAGAGATTAATGAGCGAATGAATGAATAAAGGGGGATGAAGGCACTACATTTCCGTTTTCAAGTCATTAGCGATGCATTAACCCCCATAATCTGAGCTAAATGTAGAAAAAAATCAATGTCATCCAATGAGGGCAAATCTGAGCGAACGGAGGGGGCTTGAATGTGTTTACCGTAGCTCAGGTAAGCCCTGTCACTGTGCACTCATCAGCTAAATGGGGAAGGGTTGCCCGCTGGTCCCTGCGGAGAACGTGCGGGATACAGATAGATCCCTGCCAAATTGATCACAGATAATTTCACTAAGCAGAAGATGCGTCAGTCAGGGCCCGCTGCTCCCTGGAGACTCGCGCTCAAGGACAGACGCTGAGAAGTGTTGTGCTGACATAAGCATATTTATAGAGGCATTTAGCATAGATGAGTGCCATACAACAGTTGGCAGGAGCTGCAGGGCAGATTGCACCTGAGCGTGTGGTAAATTGGGTTTTATTTGGCACTGCAGAATGACACGCGAGCGTGTTTATGGTTGGAAGGGGTTGGCATCTTTGTTAGGGCTTAAAAATCTGACATTGCGATATTTCGTTTTTCTGCCATGTATGATGCGATATGAATACAATTTCACTAGATTGATAAATAACTCTATTTGGAAAAAAAAATCATAAAATTAGATTAATTGGGATATTCTACACTTTCAGAAATAAAGGAGTTGTCACTGGGGCAGTAGCCTTTCAAAAAGTGCATATTTACACTCACCGGCCACTTTATTAGTTACACCTTACTAGTACTGGGTTGGTCCCACTTTTGCCTTCAGAACTGCCTTAATCCTTTGTGGCATAGATTCAACAAGTTACTGGAAATATTCCTCAGAAATTTTGGTTCATATTGACATGATAGCATATATAGTTCCTGCAGATTTGTCAGCTGCACATCCATGATGTGAATCTCCCGTTCCACCACATGCCAAATGTGCTCTATTGGATTGAGATCTGGTGACATTGAAGGCCATTTGAGTACAGTGAACTCATTGTCATGTTCAAGAAACCAGTCAGAGATGATTCGCGTTTTGACATGGTGCGTTATCCTGCTGGATGTAGCCATCAGAAGATGGGTATACTGGGGATGGACATGGGATGGATATATAAAGGGATGGACATGGTCTGCAACAATACTCAGGTAGGCAGTGGCACCTGAACGATGCTCAATCGGTACTAATGGGCTCAAAGTGTGCCAAGAAAATATTTTTTGCAGCAGCACCAGCCTGAACCATTGATACAAGGGAGGATGGATCCATGCTTTCATGTTGTTGATGCCAAATTCTTACCTTACCATCCGAATGTTGCAGCAGAAATCAAGACTCAACGAACCAGGCAATGTTTTTCAAATCTTCTATTATCCAATTTTGGTGAGCCAGTGTGAATTGTAGCCTCAGTTTCCTGTTCTTAGCTGACAGGAGTGGCACCCGGTCTGGTCTTCTGCTGCTGTAGCCCATCTGCCTTAAGGTTGGACATGTTGTGCTTTTCAGAGATGCTCTTCTGAATACCTCGGTTCTAACGAGTGGTTATTTGTGTTACTGTTGCCTTTCTATCAGCTCGAACCAGTCTGGCCATTCACCTCTGACCTCTGACATCAACTAGGCATTTGCACCCTCAGAACTGGCCCTCACTGGATATCTTTTCTTTTTCAGACCATTCTCTGTTAACCCTAGAAATGATTGTGCGTAAAAATCCCAGTAGATCAGCAGTTTCTGAAATACTCAGACTAACCCATCTGGCACTAACAACCATGCCACGTTCAAAGTCACTTAATTCACCTTTCTTCCCCTTTCTGATGCTCAGTTTGAACTGCAGCAGATCGTCTTGACCATGTCTACATGCCTAAATGCATTGAGTTGCTGCCATGTGATTGGCTGATTAGAAATTTGTGTTAACAAGCAGTTGGACAGGTGTACCTAATAAAGTGGCCGGTGACTGTATGTAGACATTCTTCATTAAAAAACAGAACTAATTTGCATTATGAATATTAAGTCCATGTTGTTGTTTATTAGGATGAACACATATGTCTCCCCAGAACAGAATGTTTTTAACAGTCTTTTAAAGAGTTTACTCTTCTGTGCTTCTTAACATGTTAGTGTCAAGTTAAACTAAGAAGTGGAAAACACAAGTGTTTATTATCACCTCACAACATGCACTTATCTCTCATTCCGCCTCAGGCCTGCTGCTGCCTACCATGATCAATAAGCTGCTGCTGTTTTTTTTAAAAAAAAGATGACCCAGTAAAAGCATGGTGGCTCATTCCAACCTGCTATAGTAGATTATTAATGTTTCCTTGACATTTTATGAAAAGGTTAGGTCACTTAAAAGGGGCTACGTGGCCTCGCCGGGCTCTGTCTTTAAGGCAGAATGTCCTTTGTAAACCATGATATTTGGGCAAGTGCGAGGAAGCAGCTGTCCTCTAAATTTAAAAGCAGTTGCATTTTTTTATTATTATTTGTAGCTTAGTTTCTTCTGCCTGACAGTTCTCTATTTAGATACAGAAACATTTTTTAAGGATCCTGCAATTTAGGCAGTCAAGATGAAATGTAATGAGTGACAGACACTGCCTGTGTTTAGAGAGGGTGTTGATGCAGAAACATTGCTGTCACCGCTTGACTTTATATAGCTTTTTCATTAGCATACACAATAGAGAAAACAACATTAGTTGATGTGATGGTTGATGTTGTAGACCTAAGCCTGGGTGAATATAAATAAAAGTAACTATATGTCTAGTTGAAGACAAAACTATTAGCCTTTTGTCACCTCTTTGAGTGTGACACATTTATGACCCTGCCTACTGCAGCATGGGGGAATCGGAAGGTTCGAAAGCAGTCTCTCTCTCTCTCTTTCCATCTACCTCTCTATCTCTCTCTCGCTCATTATCTATCGTTCTATCGTTCATTGATTCCATCTATCTGTCTGTCTGTCTGTCTGTCTGTCTGTCTGTCTGTCTGTCTGTCTGTCT
>CAIGQZ010034990.1:16863710-16876463 GCA_903798205.1 Danio tinwini | reverse complement strand
ATCTATCTATCTATCTATCTATCTATCTATCTATCTATCTATCTATCATCTAATTGTTCTATCATTCCATCCGTCCATCCACCCACCATTCTACCTATCTGTCTGTCTATCCATCCACCGATAGAATGGTGGATGGATGGATGGATGGATAGATGGTATGAAAGAACGATAGATAGAATGATAGATTGATATCTATCTATCTATCTTTCTGTCTATCTATTGATCATTCCATCCATCCATCCATCCATTGTTCTATAATAAATTGTAGTCAAAATACACAAAAATGTTTATTATTTTAAAACATTATTATATTATTAAGGTAAATTATTATGGACCCTTCTGGGTTTCTCAGGAGCGGAAGTCATAGTTGAGTAAACTTAGTAGAACAAATATTTTTTTACAATCCTATTTACTGAAATAATAATAAAAAAAAACTTGCCGATTTGTTATTAAGACTTTCAGAAAAAGAAAAAAAATTGTGTGTGATGAGACTGCTAATGGCAACCAGAGGAGAGAACAATGTCAAATTTACTGTCCTGCACATAGACACGTCCTACATTACAAACACGTCACATAAGTGGTAATTAGTTTTTTGTATTTTGAAGCAATGATGATAAAATACATGTCACAACAGTCTTGTGAAAAGCGTCCGTTATTATTTTTTATCTCAAGAACTATTGTCTAGTAAATTCTGGGAGGGACTGGATTGTGCACTTGTGTTTTACTCAGGGCGTTCTGTGAACTCAGTGGTATTTCTGAAGAAAGAGATCATCTCAAAGCGGTGTTAATCTCACAAACCCACTGCCATCAGTCCAGTGCTAGTGTACACTTAGTCATGGCACAACACTGAGTCACTGTGTCTGTGTTTGTGGCGAAACACTCGGCCGCTGCTCATCAGTTGCTGTAGTTTGTAAAAGCGATCGGCGAGTCCTGCATGTTGTTTCTCTAAGAGATCAGAAAAAGCTGTGTTTGTGTGGGGTTGAGCGAGAGCGTGACACAGTCTTTCTGTTGGTGCATCGCCCCGCTGTGCCCGTTAACAACCTGCTGGAGAGAGACCAGAGTTCCCAGCATCCTCCTCTCTGAAGCATTTCATCTCACGCCGCCCTCCTGCTATGGCCTGCTGTGCACAATAGCAGCTTTTCTCTATAGAGCGATGTGTGTTTCTAACAATGACCTCACTTATTATTCATTCATTCATTCATTTATGCATCTATCTGTCTGTCTGTCTGCCTATCTCTCTGTCTCTCTGTCCGTCCATCCGTTTTTCTGTCTGTCTATATGTCCATCTATCTATCCATCCATTTATCATTCTATCTATTTATCTGTCTGTCTGTCTGTCCATCCTTCCGTCTGTCCATCCATCCGTCCGTCTGTCTGTCTATGTCCATCTATCGATCCATTCATAATTCTGTCTGTCTGTCTGTCCATCTATTTGTTCTATCTATCTGTCTGTCCTTCCATCCGTCCGTCCATCTGTAGATCGTTCAACCTGTTTGTCTATCTATCTGTCTGTCTGTCTGTCTGTCTGTCTGTCTGTCTGTCTGTCTGTCATTCCATCCCTCCATCCCTTTCTCCGTATCTGTAAATTATTATTATTTATTAATATAATTTAATATAATTTTTTGTTGTGACTGGAGAATAACTATAATTAAATAATTTTATTAACAAATAATAAACCACAAATAATTAAACAATTTCAGTTAACAATCATGTAGCATTTTCACCGTTGTTTAATTTTTAAATAGTTTTTCAAATTTAATAATATTTTCATGTTTGAAAATATTTTGGTTTTGTGATTTCTCACAAATAAAAAACACTAATGTTTAGATTAGATTCAACTTTATTGTCATCACACATGTACAAGTACAAGGAAACGAAATGCAGTTTAGGTCTAACCAGGAGTGCAATAGCAGCAAGTGCAGGATACAGGTATAAGTTATAAAGTGCAGTTATAGAAAAATTATGGTGATATTTACAAATGGATGTACTATCAACATTATATACAGGTTGTGTTAGCTATGAACAGAGATTTACAATAGATGGATAAATGTACAGGTTGCTATTAATAATCAGAAGTGTGCAGATAGATAAACATAATTACAAATGTATATGTACAGTGGATGTGTACATAATTTACAAATGTACCTGTGCAGTAGGTGTGTACAGTTCAAATAAATGAATCAGTGCAATGAATATGTGCAATTTTTAAATGTGCAAATGTTAAGTAGTGCAGTGATTATGATGAGTCTGAGTTATGAGGAGAGGAGAGTGGGGTGTATTAGGGGGGCAAAAAGTCAGTGGGGAGCAGAGTTCAAGAGGGAGACAGCTCTGGGGAAGAAGCTGTTCTTTAGTCTGCTGGTTTTTGTCCGGGGGAGCCTGAAGCGCCTGCCAGAAGGCAGGAGAGAAAACAGTCTGTGAGCAGGGTGAGAGGAATCTTTAAGAATACTGCGTGCTCGGCGCAGACAGTGTTTCCTCTGGATGTCCTCTATGGCTGGCAGTGTGGTCCCTGTGATGCATTGGGCATTTTTCACCACCTGCTGCAGTGCCTTACGCTCCGCAACAGAGCAGCTTCCATACCAGACTGTAACACAGTTCGTCAGGATGCTTTCTATTGTGCAGCGGTAGAAGTTCACCAAGACGGCTGATGACAGCTGGTTCTTCTTAAGTTGCCTTAAGAAAAATAGGCGCTGGTGAGCCTTCTTGACCAGGCTGGAGGTGTTGGTGGTCCAGGAAAGGTCCTTGGAGATGTGGGTCCCCAGGAACTTGAAGGATGATACAGGCTCGACGGCCATCTCATTGATGTAGATGGGATCATGTGAGCCTGTTCGTCCCTTCCTGAAGTCCACAATGAGCTCCTTGGTCTTGTCGGTGTTAAGGAGCAGATTATTGTTGGTGCACGTGGCCAGATGCTGTATCTCCTCCCTGTAGGCAGTCTCATCATTGTTGCTGATTAGACCAATCACTGTGGTGTCATCTGCAAATTTGATGATGGCGTTGGATCTGTTCACAGGCCTACAGTCGATGGTGAAAAGGGAGTAGAGGAAGGGGCTCAGCACACAGCCCTGTGGTACACCAGTGTTGAGTGTGACGGTGGTGGAGCAAATGTGGTCTGATCTAACATTCTGAGGTCTGTTAGTCAGAAAGTCCATAACCCAGTTACAGAGAGACGTGTCTATATCCAGGTCTCTAAGTTTGATCATTAACTTAGAGGGTATGACAGTGTTGAATGCTGAGCTGAAGTCAACAAACAGCATTCGTGCGTAAGTGTTTTTATTGTCCAGGTGTGTGAGTACAGAGTGCAGCGCTATGGAGACTGCATCTTCTGTGCTCCTGTTGCCACGGTAGGCAAACTAATGTGGGTCCAGTGTGGATGGCAGAGAGTCTTTCAGATGCGCCAGGACCAACCGCTCGAAGCACTTCATGATGATGGGTGTGAGTGCTACCGGGCGGTAGTCATTCAGGCATGTTGGGCTGGAGTGTTTCGGCACTGGCACAATAGAGGTGGTTTTAAAGCATGTTGGCACAGCTGCTAGGTTAAGGGACAGGTTGAAAAATGTCTGTAAATACCCCAGCGAGCTGTTCTGCACATGCTTTAAGGACACGCCCAGGAATACCGTCTGGTCCAGCAGCCTTACGCACATTGATCCGACTCAGTGCGGTGTAGACTTCTGAGGAGGTGAGTGTAATGGGTGAGTGGTCGGTTGAGGAAGTGATCCTGATGTAGGGTTCATTATTGTCTCTTTCAAAGCGGGCATAAAAGTCATTAAGCTCGTTCAGGAAGGAGACATTTGTGGCTGTGGGTGTGGAATGGCTGGGTTTGTAGTTGCTGATGGCCTGTATGCCCTGCCACATGCGCCGAGGATCAGAGTTGGAAAAGTGCTCCTCTAGCTTTAGCTTGTAGCAGTGCTTGGCCTTTTTGATGCCCCTCTTCAGATTAGCCCTGGAAGTGCTGTAGGCCTGTGCATCCCCTGATCTGAAGGCAGTGTTGCGTGCCTTCAGCAGGAGGCGCACCTCCTTGTTCATCCATGGCTTTTGATTTGGGTATGTGGTGATCTGTTTCTGGGTTGTAACACTGTCAATGGTGGTGTTGATGTATTCCAGAACAGAGGAAGTGTAGCTGTTAATGTCTGTGTGAGAGCCAGATGTGGCCTGGGAAGCAAACATACTCCAGTCTGTGTGTTGAAACCTGTCCTGGAGTGTGGAGTCTACCCCCGCTGGCCACACTTTGATGGTCCTCACTGATGGCTTCACACGGTTGATGAGGGGTGAGTATCGGGGGGTGAGGAACAAAGAAAGGTGATCTGATTGACCCAGGTGGGGGAGGGGGGTAACAGCATAGGCTTCAGCCATGTTTGTGTATACCTGGTCCAAAGTCTTGTTTCCCCGTGTGTGACAGAAAATGTTTTGATGGAATTTGGGGAGCACTGTCTTTAAGTTTAAGTGATTAAAATCCCCCGCAACAATAAAAGCAGCCTCCGGGTGAGCAGTCTGTTGTTTGCTGATGGCTGCATGAAGTTCATTCATAGCAAGCTTTGCATCAGCATCGGGTGGAATGTAAGCAGCGATTATAAAGGTGGAGGTGAACTCCCGTGGCAGATAAAACGGTCTGCATTTGACCATCAGAAATTCCAGGTTAACAGAGCAATGTCTCCCAACGATGACAGAGTTTGTGCACCACGCTTTGTTAATATAAATGCATAATCCTCCGCCTCAGGTCTTACTGGAGTCATCCGCCGCTCTGTCTGCTCGGAATGTCTGATGCTCAGTTAAAGATACAGCGTTGTCTGGTATCCTGCTGTTTAGCCATGTTTCTGTGAAAATCATGACATTACAGTTCCATAATCTTTTGCTGTGGTTGATGCGCAGTCTAATCTTATCCATTTTGTTCACAAGGGACCGTACATTGGCGAGGAAGATGCTGGGTAAAGAGAGCCGGTGTGGTGTTAGCTTTAGCTTAGCTCTTAGCCCGCCGCGCTTCCCCCGCCTTTGTTTACGTTCGCATCGCCGTCTCCGAGCACTTCTGCCCGGCCAGACAGAGCGCTCAGCCTCGGGTGTCCTGGCGATCTCTGGGATGAGTCGTAGATTGCTGATAAAACTGTCCGAAATGCACAAACCAATATCCAAGATCTCCTGTCGGGTGTACGATGTAAAGGCATTACTGTTCTGCACGAACAGACCCGAAATGAGCAGGAAAAATACTGCAAAATTGCAGAAACTGGAGAGACGCCGAGCCTCGCGATGTGTACGCGCCGCCATCTTGGTCTAAAAGCTTAATTAAAAGGTGTGATGTGTACGCGCCGCCATCTTGGTCTAAAAGCTTAATGTATGACTTTAATAGAAATATAAGAAGAATATAAGTATAATATAAATATATAAATATAAGAATAATTATATTATAGTTATTCTTAAAAGTGCCTAATAAACTGATATTTTTATTGTAAACTTTAATTGTCATGTATGTAATATATATATACTGTATATATAACCTTATGTGTACTGAGTGAAAACTGTGAATTGAGGAAAAAATGCTCTCTGCTTCATATTGTAATAACATAGTAATTGAATTAGTTATTTGGTGTCAATTTGCAAATGAACATGTTAAAAGAGCAAAAAAAAAGTCTCCTGGGTTGGTTGGTCATTGTGTTTGCTTTCTTTTATTGAGGTTTGTATTCATTTTGGGTTTCCGATGCATGTCAATAACCAGTGAGGTCTCTGTTTACCCACACATGCATAATGCATGGCTCTGTGTGCTGCCCTTACAGCTTTGACTGCAGAAGATCGAAGTGTGTGTGAACAGAAGAAGACCTGTGACATTTGCAGCAGTTGGGAGGAAAGCACTCCGTCAATGTGATTGGCACTGTGTGTGTGTGTGCGCGCAAATGGGGAAAAAGTGATGAGCTGCAGTCTATCTAAAGCCTCCCATCACTCATATTCAACAGCTTCTGTTCATTGAGTGTTTCCTCAAGGATGAATGCATGAACAAAGAAATTCACACACACACACACACACTTCAAACGCGAAGGTAAAGATGGGTTCTTATTGGTTGAGTTGAATTCTTACATTTATCCACTTGGAGTGCAAATGGACAGTACAAAAGTCTAAATTATGGGCTTTGGACTAGGTTAATCGATGAAATAATTGTCAACAATGCATTAAATCAGTGCACTTTATCAATAGTTGATTAAGCGTAAATGTCATTACCATGCTTAGGTTTATGCAGCTTACTGTATGTGTAAAACAATCAGCATATGTGAGGGAAAATTAATATTTAAAAAAAGGGAAAATAGTATATTAAAAACTCTCCATTACTATGCTTGGAGAAAGAGAACAAGGCAATAGTTTACTTTCGGGTTGTGTTGAGTTGTGTTTTGGCAAGTTGAGTCGTGTTATGTTGAGTTGTGTAACTTGTGTTGAGCTGTGCTGTGTTATGTTGTGTTGAGTGAGTTGCAAATTTAAGACTTTTTAAAGGATTTAAAGAAACACTAGACTTTTTTTTTTTAAATGGGTTCATTTTAGTCATCTAGATTTAAACTGTTGAGTTTTATTATTTTTAAGTTAATTCAGCCAGTCTACTGGTCTGGTAGGAGCAGTTTCAGCTTATCTTAGCATAGATCATTGAATCGGATTATCCTATTAGCATCTCGTTCAAAAATGACCAAAGAGTTTAGATCATTTTTAGAAAATTGCCTAACTCCCATCAACATAACAAATACCTTACTATTAAATGATCCTTGCAACCACAAAGACATCTGTGAGAGTTATCTTGCTGGGGACTATTTTCATGTGCTATGTAATATCATAGCAAAAGTTACTTTTATTTTAAATAAAAAATGTAACTCAAAAAAAGGGAAAGAAAGAAAGAACATGTCACTAGAGACATCACGTACAGCTTTTAGAAGCAAAGTTCCTTAATTATTACACTAAAATATGAGTATAGTTCCTAGCATATCACCCTTATCAGTTTGGTACTTTAACAATACTCTTATCAGTATTTTTTGTAGTGTTTTTTTTAGAATGAAGAAAAAATTGGACAAAATTACCAACAATCCCAGTGTTGGGTTGCAGCTGGAACAACATCCGCTGCTTAAAACATATGCTGGATAAGTTAGATGTTAATTCCGCTGTGGCGACCCCTGATTAATAAAGGGACTAAGCCTAAAAGAAAATGAATGAATGAATTAACAACACTATTTTATTATTACTTTTTAAATGTAAAATAAAATAAAACCAATAGTTGTAAAACAAATACAAATTTTAAAAAATGTACAATGGTTTGAAGGAGCGCAATTGGAGCATGCAGGTAGGCTGCAAATGACTCAGTTTTTAAGCATTCTTCTGGAGAAAAATCAACATGTTTACCTTTTCTGGCAGAAGTCAGGACCTTTCTTAGCTTATTGTGCTGCCTGTAGTTAAAAAATATCCTCTTTGATTTCCAAAATGCAGTTAAACAATCAGCTGTGACTAATATAAACATTATCATTAACACATTCACATAAATGAGTTAAATGTGTTTGGGATTAAAAGTAATACAGTTTTGGAGCTTCTTGTAATGTAAAAATAAGTTTTTTTATAAATTTTTAATAAGCATAGCTTATTATTCATCTATTTTTAAATACAGTGATGTAAATGCATTTTTAATGTTTAAGATTTAGGCTACTGCAGAAAAAAACTGTTTTCAATGTAACCAAATGTGTGTGTTTATTAAACTATTAATATTAGCCAATATTAATTTAGAGAGACCTTACTTTAGAGAGAGCAGAGAACTGTGAAGGCCGTTACTGTTAACGTAAGAGTTTATTGATATTTCAGTCTTTTATAATTTAGCACCGGTACCGCTAAAGTACAGAGTTTCAGTACCCATCCCTATGTATACATATTTAAATACAATAAATTTATCTTACACCTCCAAACATATTTTTTTGGTGCCCAAATGCTTTGAACTCTTGAAATACCCAGTCACAGGCCTTAAAAACACATAGAAACAATAAACTTTCACTCTATTATGGTTAAACTTAGCAATGGCCCTAAAAAGCACAGCACCTGGTCAACTATAATTCAGACTCAACATTGAGTGTGACTATTGCAGATCGTCACCTTGGAATTATAAGGTTCTATCTGCGTTCTGAATGATTTTGAGATACTGAGTTTCAAAGTTTTTGCATTCTATAGCAAACTATGTGTGTAACATTTGTTTTTTTTTAAATAAAAAGTCTTAATGTAAACATCTTATAAAAAAAACATCCCATAATGTAAATTAGTTGCCATTTAATAAGAATGTCAATAACTCAATTTTGACAAAAATGTCAGATAGAACCTTATAGTTCCAAGGTGACGAGCATTGGGATATCGATGCTGAAACAATGTATTGTGCAGCCGTAGTAGTATCGATACTCATTGGTGGAGAGGAGACAGAGTGATGAAGCCAATTAGATGCTATGGGGATGGTTAGAGGGTTGTGATGGATGGAGCCCAGGGAGCAGGTTTGACCAGGATGCCAGATACACACCTTTACTATTTTCAAAGGACATCCTTAAATTTTTAATTGCTACAGAGAATTAGGACCTTGGTGTGTTTCATCTGAAAGACGGTACTCACTGGCAGTATAGTGTTACTGTCACAATACTGGGGCACTAGGACCCACACAGACCAAAGAATGAGCATGCCCTGCAGACTCTTTTTAGCAGTAGCTTAGTTTTCCCATGTGGTCTGGGTTCCCTATCCAAGTACTGAACAGAATCAGCCCTGCTCAGCTTCAGTTAGTGACGAATGCCGCATTCCAGTACAATTTTTTTCTTCCCTCAGTCTCGTTCGCTTGGATATATTGTATGCCATTGATTACATCATACAAGTGTCCATAACTGCCAGAACATCTGAAACATTCTGGGTTTAAATGAAATGCCATAAATCCTTAAGCACTTGGGAACTACACTATTGTGACATCGCAATTGCATTGCATTCTGGGATTTACAGGTGCTAGAGTGAACATATGAAGCCAACTCGCTCCCTCTATCAAAATCGAGGGATTGAGGATATGTCTATGTAAGCTTTTCTGGTTCACTTGATGAAGGCTGTTTTTTCTTGAGTTTTTTTTTTTTTCACTTTCGTCAATTGGTGAATGTTGTTCCTTGCCACTGGCTTGCTTGGTTTAGGATTTGTGGAGCTGCGTATCGTTGAATTTGCTCTTCAGTGTTTGTAAAATTTTAATTACACTGAACTGAAAAATTGGACTGACACAGTTTCAATTTACTAGAATGTCTATGTTAAGCTGCTTTGACACAATCTACGTTGTAAAAACGCAATAGAAAAAAAGATGAATTGAAACAAAAAGAAGTGGAATACACTTTAAGGTCTGCAGGAAAGTGCTATGGGAAATTTGCAAGTGCGTGTCTAAAGTGGAGTGGAACACAACCCATGTCAGAGCTGCAGTTGCATCGAGTTCTTCTGCATCCATTGTGGACATCATTACCAGATCGTTAATTAAATGAAAGGGATTAGCAAATCACCTAACTCAACTGGAACATTTAGCTCATGAACATTTAATATAGAAATATTGATATTTTATGCATGTGAGTTATGTAAAGCCAGATAAAGTGGGCTATTAACTAAATGGCATAAGCCTTTAACATGGCATGGGCATTGATGAGTATAATTTTAGCAAAAATAATTTAGCATTCTTTAGATTTTCCACAATATCCTATACACATTAGGGAAAAATACAACACATTAGCAGTAACAAAAATGATTTGCTTACACGGCCACTTCTGTACATCTGAGAAGATGCTATGGAAGCATTGCTAAGCTCTTTATTTAGACAACTTTAAAGGTGATTTTCTCAATATTTCAATTTTTTTTTTATTTGAACCCTCTATATTAACCCTCTCATATTTTCGGCCAACTATTGTCCTAGAAAACCATAATTCAATGGAAAGATTATTTATTTATTGATGTTCAGATCTCAGTTCAGACACTTGTGACTGGTTTTGTGGTTTTATTAAATGATCGTTCATTGATTCTTTATAATCAAACTTGCTTTTTATTTACATTAAACTCATTTCTCTTTTGTTTGAGGATCTATGTATTTTGAATCTCATTTTCAGTGACAGAAGTAGACGCATCTTGTATTGCTAGGGTTAATGATTAAATTATTAATTTGTTGTTGCAATGATCGATTATGGGAATTTATATACATTTTCATCACTAGTTTAGCTACTCCATTATGAGAAAAAATACAATAATAAGAATAAGAATAATATATATATATATATATACACTCTCAAGTCACTTTATTAGGTACAGCTTACCGGGTTGGACCCCCTTGTGACTTCAGAACTGCCTTAATCCTTTATGGCATACATTCAACAAGGTACTGGAAATATTCCTCTGAAATTTTGGTACATATTGAAATAATAGCATCACGCAGTTGCTACAGATTTGTCAGCTGCACATCCATGATGCGAATCTCCTCTTCCACCACATCCCAAAGGTGCTCTATTGGATTGAGATCTGGTGACTGTGAAGGCCATTTGAGTACAGAGAACTCATTTTCATGTTCAAGAATCCAGTCTGATATGATTTGTGCTTTATGACATGGTGCGTTATCCTGCTGGAAGTAGTCATCAGAAGATGGGTACACTGTGGTCATAAAGGCATGTACATGGTCAGCAACAATACTCCGGTAGGCTGTGTCATGTTCCACGGCGGTTGCAATTTGTTGTGATTGACGACCTTCTCATCAATGAGGCACTATCAGACTGGAGGTTTTTGGATAACAGAAAAATAGGCTTTATTCTTACATAATAAAGCCTGAGAAAGTGCAGAGCAGACCTCAGACCATTTTGAAGTCTCTCCTGGACAATTCTGTCTCTGTGCTTTTACAATATTTATAAAGATTCTTTGACACACCCCTAGGTGTCTCATTTTAAACTTCTGACCATCATTGGAGATGTCTTTACTCTAGATGGTCCTGTTATTCTTGGCACTCAGCCCACTAGCTCATGTCGACGTAAGCAACTCTTTTGACAACAGTGATGACCTTCATAGATGCAACTTATGCAAAATAACTAAGTGGTTACATTGTCATAATGGCATAATAACTTCATAATATGTTACTCACTCTAGCTTCTGTCACATATAGCTTCATATGATTATTTAACATATATAATCAGTGATTTAAATATTCATAATCAGTTATCAGTTATTTCTTCAGCATAGCCTTCTCCTAGTGTTGTTTCTGTGCAGGCGTACTCATCTTACACATAGTATTACCACAAAGTATTTTTACCACCACAGGCTGGCATGTGTGCTGCAAACACTCCATACTTTTGAGAATAAACTGCTTTACACTTAGAAAATACTTCACACTGAGAGAATAAATCTTCTTAAGCTGTGGTGTTAACACAATGCTCAGTTGGTACTAATGGGCCTAAAGCAAACCTGTCAACATTGGGATGTAAAAATAAGGGATATCCCCCTAAATAAATCCCCAAATAAATCCTTAAATTACTAAATATGTTCTTCTGGAGTTGTTTCTTTACAAATAAACAGTTAAACGGTCAGTAATATGTTTTATATATATATATATATATATGTATATGAAATATGTAAATTTCAGTCAGGGCACATTGTTCAACATTTAAAACTGGTTTTGATTGATAAATAAGAGTTTGAGCAATAATTGGAAATGTTTTCTGACCTTAGTGTCCTAAAAAATGTGTTGCATGGCTTGTTTGACTAATCGTGTTTTACAGGAGAACATCTGTCCCTGCTATTAGGAAACGGCCCCCCGTAGGGTTCATGAGAGGGTCTCAATGCAATGGGAAATTTACTGTGTGACATTTAAAGGTCATTGTGGAGTGACTGGTTGGATGTTTTTAGGGTCGCTGCATCTTAGTTTGAGTATAGTTGCGTTCTTGGTTATTTTAGGCCTCTGTTATTATTGAGGCCATTTGGTAATGGGTATGTGTTAGAATTGTAGTATAAGAAATATTTGTACCTCATAAAGTCAGTGCACTGAATTAAAAGAATTTGCAATATATGTATGTATATATTAGAGATGTGACGAGATGCTTACTTCACGAGACGAGACACGAGATTGGGTTCAAGTCTTTTATTCACCTGAAAAAAAATCACAAAATGCAAAACTATTTAGGTGCTTTTTTAAATCAACTTGTCTTGTAATGAATGCTATTTTATTTCTATTTTAATTAATTCTATGCAGTAAGGGACATGCAAACACAGCAAAATGTTTTGCTATAAACTCTACTGACTGGCTTCTCCCCTGTACAGTTTCACATGAGAATCGAACTCCTTTCTACAAACTGAACTTTTTAAAATGCGTTCAGTGATGATGATTATGACAACTGGTGTGTCTCCAGGTGTTCATTGTGTGTGTGTCTGTGGTCCTTTATTGACTCAATAGGTGCAGAGAATAGTGTCAAACAGCCGTGTGTGTATAGACTATCCTGTCGGAATGCTCCACATGTCTTAATTCCATAAGTGTTTGACATTAAGCATATCTAAAGTGCTTTTTTTATCGCACAGTTACGAACCGGTTAATTTGTGTAGCAGCAGTCATAGCAGCCTCTGCCTTTGGACATGGCAACATGGCAAAATCCAATCTTGCCTGTAATCTTCAGTGCTAAATTCACCCTCGCGCTCCATAGCATCACCATTCACAAGGCAACTTTTCACTTTGACGAGAAACATCCCTAATATATATATATATATATATATATATATATATATATATATATA
>CAIGQZ010034990.1:16831763-16837686 GCA_903798205.1 Danio tinwini | reverse complement strand
ATACACGAGAGAAAAATTAGACAATTTGACATCTGTTTCTCTTGATTTACTGTATCTATAATGTTTTGCGAACATTCCTTACAAATGTTAAATTTTTTATACATATATATTCAAATTAGATCTTTCAATCATTTTTGGCTTCGTCCCTTTGTTACAGTTTTTCTCAGTGGCTTTGGTGCATTTCTCACAACACTATTTCCATTTGCACAACAATTATTTATTTGTGCACATCATAGTAGCAGTTTCTCATTCCTTTCAACAAACTGCAAATGCTTTTGGACATGCATCAATTGCTTTCATACAACTTTCTGCTGTTTGTAACATCATTTGCTTATGTCATGTCAGTCAAAATGAACTAACCTTGTGGATGCTGAAGTCATTCCATATAAGACTAATAATCCTCATTTCATTACTTCAGTCATTACATACAAAAATGTTGAACTAGTTGTCAAAATCTGTCAAGCTCATTTTATATGAAAAAAGTTTTTTTTTCCTGAAAATGTTTTCTAAATTAAACAATTTCATGAATAATTTACAGAGCTGTGTATGTTGTAGCTTCAGTTCCATTATGTACTGCAATATTGTTTACAGTTGTGCACAGCTCTACCCAAAGGGAGTTTGTTTGTTGTAAGGGTGTGTTTATTCTTTTGCACAATGCTGTGAATAAATTAGAATTGTAAAGAGTAAATGCAGTAAAAATGTGAAACAAACATATTCAGTGTCTTGTACTCAGATACTTCACTAAATGCAGTGATGTCTAACTTTACTGTAGTTTTCAAATGGCTGTGCAAATAGTATATACTGTAGTGCTGTCTTGAGCGTTTTCAGGAAGTGTCACCAAAATCTGACTTTTTTTGCATTGGAAAACATGTAAAGTGTAAACTGTCATAATAAAAACATGACAAAGCCATTTGACTATCTTGTTCATAAACAATGGTGGCAGGACTTTTCATCTTGATGACACTGACACTTTCATTGACATGAATACTTGCTTTTGAGGAATGAGCTCTCCATTTTGAGCAAGTGACTCGCTTTTGCAGGTTATCCACTAATTTTTGCAGTTTGTACTAATTGTTTTGAGAAATGCATTAACTGTTGTTCTAATGTAAACAGTGTTGTGAGAAATGCACTAAAGCCACTGAGAAAAACTGTAAGCTGGGGTCGCCACAACGAAATGAACTGCCAACTTATCCAGCATATGTTTTACACAGCGGATTCCCTTCCAGCTGCAACTCATCCATACACAGACACGGTCAATTTTAGCATGCACCATTTATCTATACAACATGTCTTTGGACTTGTGGGGGAAACCCACGCGAACACGGGGAAAACATGCCAACTCCACACAGAAATGCCAACTGACCCAGCCGAGGCTCGAACCAGTGACCTTCTTGCTGAAAGGCGATCGTGCTACCCACTGCACCACCACAAATTTGATCATTTAATTTTTTTTTTATAAAAGGAAAACCAATTGGTCAGAAAAAAAAACATTTTACCAGTTTATTTCTTCTGTTGAACACAAAAGAAGATATTTTGAAGAGAGCTGAAAACCTGTAATCATTAATTTACAGATTTGGAAAAACAAATATTATGGAAGCCAATGGTTACTGGCTTTTAGCTTCGAAATATCTTGTATCTTCAACAGAGTAAAGAAACTGAGAAACTTACAAAGGTTTGGAACCATGAGTACATAGAGTAAATTTTCATTTTTGGATAAACTATCCCTTTAAGATGTATTCATTTTTTCAGTGTCTATATGTGAAGCCATTATTAGGTCATCTTTGCACATTTATGGACTATATTTCAAAAGCAGCAGCTGACAGTGAAAACCTGGCCTGAATTTACTGCTTTTTCCAGCACAATATTGAACTAATAGAGACTGTTCTACAGGACGTTCCTCAGTTTGACTATAATTCGCAGCTTTTGAGTGGACCAATGTATGATAAACTAGTGGATCTGTTAACCATCATCCCTTTAAAAACAACAAATCACACCTGCTACTGTAAAGACCTCTAGTGGGTTTCTAAATTGTGGCTGGTGATCAGGAAGGTAAAGAAGTGTTTAGGAGGTTTCTTTGGACAGTGTGTCCGGCTTATATAAATATATCCCTGTGTTCAGCTAATGCTTCGTCACTCTAGGGAACTGACGGCGAGCCAGAAACAATACTCAACAATGACTAAACCTCTGCATCTGCCCGCCGAACACATTTCTCTCAGACACAGCCTGGAGTTTACAGTCGGAAAGCATTTTAATTCATGACAGTATTGTTAATGTTGGTAATTGTTTGCAAAGTTTCTTGTGTTCGAAAGTTCTCAAATGTCCTTGTACAATGTGAAGACTTTGACTGCAGACTGATCCTTGATAGCAGAAGAGCTGCTAAAACTTTAATTTTATACATTAAATAATAGATTTTTGTGTATCTTGGGGGAAAAGGAAAAAGTATAAATCACCGAGAAATTGCTCAACTAATTAGAAAGAAACAGCAAGTAACATTTAATAAAATGTGAAGTTTATAAGTAAATTTGATTAAATTAAAAGATTAAAACACCAGTAAAGTTTTATTTTTTATTTTTTCAATTGTGACGTTTAGGAAATTGGTACTTCATGAAAATGGTATGAAACACTGGGACTTTTGCAGCAATCATGCAGAAATGCCCTGCAAAATGAATGACAAACACTGTATGTACAGTATATACAATCGATTTGTGTTGAGACAACATGCATGAAGGAATTAAGTTAACTTACAAAGCTAAGTGGATTGAACATAAAACAATTAAGTTGACCCCCCTCCCCCCCACACACATAAGTTTGAACATTTTTGAGTCTGTATGTATATATAGAGAGAGAGAGAGAGAAAGAGAGAGAGTCCACAGTCCAAAGACATGCGCTAAGGTGAACTGAATAAGCTAAATTGGCCATCGTGTATGTGTGAGTGCAAGAGTGTATGGGTGTTTTCTCTGTGTTGGATTGCAGCTATGGGGCATCCGCTGCGTAAAACATATGCTGGATAAGTTGGAGGTTCATTCCG
The DNA here is from genome assembly GCA_903798205.1 of Danio tinwini. Lineage (NCBI taxonomy): Eukaryota > Metazoa > Chordata > Actinopteri > Cypriniformes > Danionidae > Danio > Danio tinwini. Next base: position 16,834,658 of record CAIGQZ010034990.1, on the reverse strand, counting down.
CTGTGGAACCCCTGATTAATAAAGGGACTAAGCCGAAAAGAAAATGAATGGTCAAAATTAGATAATTTTTTTTTTTTTAGGAAAACCAGTTGGTCAAAAAAAGTTATCATTAGTTGTGAAGAAAACCAGTTAAACTACTAAATATTTATTTCTTAACTCTTAAAAATTGGTAAGCTGTTGTCTAAAATTATTAAAAACAAAACATCCTAATTACAACGTTTTTATTTTAAATGTGAAAATGTCATCAGAAGTTTACAGGTTTTTTTTTTTTTTTAACTTTAACAATCATAAATCCAGAGAAAATGCCAAGTGATCTCTGAACAGTTCTCATGTCTGTAGTGAGGTCTGGCTGTAGTTTCAGCACCTTGGACAGAGTCTGCGTCTCTCGCGTCCCCGTCGCGCGCTTCTGCTCCTCTTTAATGAGCAGCCAAGCAGAAACTCATCACGACACCAGATCAGCTCCTCAGCGCACTTTCACCAGGTACACTTCAAAAACAACAACAGCACTAACAGCCAAAATCATCACCTGTTTCCTACAACTTCGCATCCTTTCAGAGTTGATGACTTTGCAAAAGTTTCGAGATGATATTAAGGGAGATAAAACTCTGGGAATCGTCAGAGCTCGTCTTTCGGACCTCCAGCAGCTTTGCTCTCCTCCACTCTTCTTTCGACTTTGCCTCATATACAGGCGGTTTATGCAGCGGGCTGACGTCAGAGGAGCGCGGTGTGATGTATAAAACCATTGGGCTTTAGGAGCTCCATCAGTCTGTCCGCAAACACGCTTCCTCACCGCTACTTTTCAAGCAACAGAAGACGATCGAGTAAGTTTGCTTATGACTTGTTTCAATTTCAGATTTGTACCTTATGAATTGTGCTGTAGCCTAATTGTTGTTCATTCATTGACTAGTCAGGAGGAAATGTGACGGCTGAGTTCTTGGAGAATCAGTTTGTTTGTTTAAAAGAAACTATTTAACTTCAATTAAAAGCAACCATTGTGTGTCTAAATTTATAAAGATTCTGCTATTTAAAGCGTGGACCAGTGTAATTTCAACATTCGTGTAATCTCATTTCAGCAATAAATGTTAGGCTATATAGGCTAATATAGCCTATATTTCCTTTATTGTTTACAATATAAGAAGCTAAAGTTTTAACTATTTGTTTAGCCATTTGTATATTTAAAAATGTTTACTAAAATATCATCATATGGCTACTAATATCGATTTTGTTTTTACTTAGCAGTTTCTTATTGATCAAGCAAATCCGATCGAACAATTTGATATACTCATGATCCTAATATTGTCATCTATTTTCAACTATTTTTCATGTCTTTACTCGATTTACTCAAAAAACTATTTCATAATCTTACTCTTGTCATTTTTAGAATTCCTAAAATAAGCTAACTTATTAAATTATGAATCATTCGATATGTACAGCCTACACACACACTTGATGTTCTTTAATGTTCTCAGTTTTCAAATTTGTAACGATATAATAGTATGGATTATATATACACACACACACACATTTGTATGAGCATGTTTATACATAGTAAATTAAATTGTAACTTTCTATTTATACTCTTGAGTTACAATTCAAAATAAAAACAACTTGAAATAACTTTTTAGCCTTAATGCTGTAATGTACAGCAAGCCTTCTTCAATGGCAGCTCAGTACTAAACTTTCTCTTCAGAGCGCGCGCTTCACGAGTAACACAGCTGTGCGTTTCCCCCTCAGGAAGTGCGCGACCGTGTCCAGCATGAAGCCCGTCCCTTTGGTCCTGCTCATCACTTCAGTCTTACTGAGCCACATCCCGCTGAGCTCCTGCCGACCCCGCGATCTCAGCAGTCTCCACAACCAGCTCGACGACCTGCTGCTCGGTCGGCCAGGAGGAGGAGACGCCATGTCTGTTCTGATGGGAGAGAAGCTCCTGCAGTATTTACAGCGGAGCGCGCAGAGAGCAGGAGGAGCTCTTCACCTCCCGCAGATCCCCGCTCCCCAGCAGGACAACAGCTTGGAGGAGCTCTCGGAGTTTTCCAAACGGAACGACGACCCTCCGATCTCTATCGACCTCACCTTTCACCTGCTCAGAAACATGATAGAAATGGCGCGGATCGAGAACCAAAGGGAACAGGCGGAACTGAACCGCAAATACCTCGACGAGGTTGGGAAGTAGCTGAGACTCCACGTTCAATCGGCGAGTTAAGAACAAGCTCAATGCACTCTTTTTCACATCCCTAAACTGTCGCTAACGCATCTGACATCCACACTCTTACAAATAAAGGCTCTTCAGTGGTTCTTTGCAGCACCTTTGGTTCAGCAAAGAACATTCACTCTTAAAAATAAAGAGGTTTTCACAGCGAGGCCGTAGAAGTTACTTTTTTTTGTTCCCCAGAGAACCTTTTAAGTGCAAAGTTCTTCAAAGAATCTTTTTTTTATTTTATTGGGAAGAACATTTTCATAAAGAAACTGGATGTTGAAGGTTCTTCATGGAACATTGACGCCAGTAAAGAACCTTTATTTTTAAGTGCTCTTTCTAACTCTGAAGATTAAGCCGATGTTCATTTAAAGCACTTAGAAAGGTTTACCTGTTTCATCAGGGCTTTTCTGAACCTTTATTTTTAAGAGTGGCATCAGAAGAGCTTTCTGGTGACCTGCTGCTGTTTCCATCACCTCTAGACTGGATCTGGAAACCACAAGAAAACACCTTCAGGGAAGAGCAGGACCTGGGGTCAATAAGGGGGTTCATATGTAACCTGCGATTGATCTATTTCATGTTATGAATAGAAGAAGTCCTATTAATTCTTCACAAATCCTATTACACTCTGAAAAATAAAGGTGCCAGAAAATACCAAACAAGGTGTTTTACCAGGATCCAAAAAATAAAATATTTGGTTC
>CAIGQZ010034990.1:16821763-16829263 GCA_903798205.1 Danio tinwini | reverse complement strand
GGTAGGGATGCCCATGCAGGACAGGATACCCACCTCTCAGAGAACAGAACATGCCTGTTGAGAAAATATTGCTTAGGGATAAGTTTTACAGCTTATTTTGTAAGTTTTGATAAAACTTCAACAATGATAATGTTAACAGACCTTCACATTAAAGCATTAGCATACACAAATTAAAAACTAAAACAACTGGATGAAAATATTTACAAGTTTTTTCAAACACATTAGACATTCTGATTGAACCAGATCATATATTAATTATATTTGGAGTTTCCCAAGAATTTTCGAGACTTGCATGAGTAAAACAACAATTTGTTTCATATATGTTGATCTCTGCCAAAAAAACGTATCCTTTTGTTTTGGAAGAAAAACTAAGTTCCAACTATTAAATTATGGCTGACAGAGTTAACAGGTACAATACATAAAAAAAAAAAAAATCAGGTATACCCTAATAGACAAGATTTTGTTATTAAATTTGGTCTCCTTTTATTACCTTTCTACAAACTTGTGATTAATATGTTTACTGTGCCTATCTTCTTGTACCATGGGATAGCACTGGTGGGTCGTTGGTTGGGGAAAGTATGTTTAATTTTTGTTTAATTATTATTTTTATGACTGTTGGTTGTTTTTTCATGTTTTAAATGTCTTTTTAGTAAAATGTAAGTTTTATGTTTGTATTTTTTTAAGTGTATTTACAAGTGAATGTCTGCTAAAATTTCAAATAATAAAATACTTAAACCATAAAAACTAAAACAAAAAAACACTTTCTCTTAAACAGTGATGGAAAAAAAGACCTTTCCTTTTTTTCATTATGTACATTGCTGATATTTATTCCAAAATAATACAATAAACATAAAAACAACAAACATAGACATGTATTTATTTATTTATTTGCATTATATAAAATAATATGCCATTTATATGAATTTTTTGCTTTAGAAGAGTTAAGAAATTTAAGAAAGTTTTTTAAAAATTGTAATTCTGACCCTCTGTCATTAAAAAAAAGCTCTAAATAACAAAATCTATTTGAGATTTAGAAGAAATGTTATCATCCCTTTACAGAATAAGAACACAGTGTTCATGCTAAAACTTCATATTTATACTGTAATGCCTCTGCATCTTCAGCAGGTGAAAACTCTAATGGCGGACGGCTGCTTCTCACTCAGGGCTGTTTAAGCTAATGAGGAAGAGATTGTCACTAATGGGCAGGGCTTTCCCCCTCTGATGACATGTACAATAGACAAAAAGCCAATCAAAGTGTTTCTGCAGACTGTTTTTATAAAGTGTGATTACAAAAAACAGAATTAAACCCCATTTAATAGATTTTTGCATAATAAGTTCCCTTTAAAGGACTTTTTTGGAACATAAAGTGAGATATTTAAAGCATCATTTTCATGTATGAAGTATCTTTGTTTTTTCCTCCAATACAATTAGCTCCAATGTTTAAAATAAACTTTAGATAAGAACGTTATAAAAATTCGGAGTAACAAACTATTTGTGGCAACAATTATTAGAGTGGACAACATTTAAAAAAATTCATCTTTGAAACTAACCTTGGGTTTAAACATAAGTTATCGCATCCCTGATCCACCACTTTGACCAGTTGAGCTGGTCAAATCTTCATCACCACTGTCTTCCTCATCTTCACCTGAAAGAACAATACATTGCAAATGTAAAGTAACAAATTACAAATACTCAAATTACTGTAATCGAGTAGTTTTTCTTAAGAATTGTTGAAAGTAGTTTTAAATAATGTGAACTAAGTCTAGATACCGTATAAAAAAACATATTATTTGTCCTTAATTCCAAATTGAATAGAACGCTAATGTTCCCTCCTCAATGAGATTATCATCTTAAATATTTAGCAAACTGGACAAAGGTTAAAGCCGTAATTCATGGCCTTAAATGCAAATCAAATATTGGAGACTACATTCATTGCATATGGTGATCCAGGATCTTTGGAGCAAAATCGTAGCTCAAAAAACAACATTTTTGGTCTGGACATGGATATAGACCCTCTGTCCCTTCTCCTGGGTTTTTCCTTGCAAACTGATTAGGAACAAGTATGAACAACGACTTTTCTGCCTGTTAACTTTTGCTGCCAGGAAGTACATTTTGATGTCATGGATCAATGATAAACCCCCTTCCATGAAATATGGCATGGCATTCGATCATCCAAGAGACTATTCCCCTGGAATATTTAACGTGTCTTAGCCGCTCCACGACTGATACATTTATTCGCACTTGGTCACCATATTTGCACAATATAAACCTTGCTGTAGGTTTATATTAAAATGTGACATTTTGAGACTCGGAATGACATTATGTCCTTATGGACATTCATTCATGTGTGTTTATCAAACTTCTCGTCACGCCATATTGTATGGTTTGTAGCACAATGGTTTATGGCTTTTGACGTGTATATTTCTGTATATGCAGTTTTGTTTCGTGTCGGGCATTTTATGTTGTGTTTTTAGTTTTGTTTTGTGTATGTCCAAAAAAATAAAATAAAATGAAAACATGTTCCAAAAATAAAATAAACTTTTACTTTCCTTTAAGCATATTTTTATTTCACCATTTTTCTTCAACCTTTAGTCACTACTATATATTTTTTGTCTATGGTTTGGCTAAGTAGAAAAATTTGTCCTGTGATTTCCCGTCCAAATTACTCATAGAAACTAAATTGCATCTTACTGAACTACCTCAAAACATGGGGCGCTTTATAAATGCAGAAAACACTTGGAAGCATTATAAGTGTCCAAGAAGATGTCCAAAATCTTTACAAGCAATGACCCAGAGACTGTTAGACTGCATGTCACTGATGATAAGATGACAGATGTTTACTGCTTGATCTCTGAAATGACCTTAAACAATAACTAAATGCACTACAGAATGTTACGTTTTTAAACACACACATGCACAAATTGCATGTAAATGCATTAGCCGTTCACAGCGTAATAGTCACTACTCTTGAGCGCTATAAAAAAAAACTACTTTTGTCAGTGCAATAGCCTAGTGGTTAGCGTGCCGACATATGGTGCAATAGCATGTCAGGGCGTCCCAAGTTTAAATCCCAGCTCAGACATTTCCCTACCCTATTCCCCTCTCTCTCCAACTTCGCTTCCTGTCTCAATACTGTCCTATCTAATAAAGGCCAAAAATAAAACAAAAAAAGGCTACTTTTTACTCATACTTTCAGTAATATTTCCACAGATACTTTTTTACACTACTTTAAAAGAAGAAATCGTTATAGCTGTGCACTGTATAAAAAAAATATATAAAAAAAAAGGCTGAGTTCCACACAATCAATTTGTGTGCGGACAATATGAAGGAATTGAGTCAACTAATTAGTTTTTTCACAAATTTAAGTGAAATAAACATAAAACAATTAAGTTGTCCCCCCAAAAAACTCAGGAATTGTGTTGTTTTAGCTCAATTGAAATACAGTAAGTAGTTTGTCCAAACAGCAAATGTGATTTGATGAGCGTGAAGCTGTTACCTGTTCGGAAGTTGATATCTCTTAGCATGTTGGCCACATCCTCCGTGTTGATGATGAAGTGGGCCATGCTCTCATAGCCCGCCTCTGTCCGCTCAATGTTGGAGGCCTTTGCTGTGTCTGTGATCCTGTCAAGGACAGAGCGGTAAAGTCGCGCTCGGACAAATATAAAAGTGACGTATAGCATAAAATCCCGGTTCCTCCATCTCCCTGCGGCTGCTGGTGACGCAGGTGCTCCAGGCTCCACACCACCTCTCCGCAGGTAGAGAAGAGCATGAAACAGTAGACACAGCTAGACAGTGTTGAGCACGTAAGCATTTTTCTAAACACTTATAGAGGTTTTGGGGGAAACTGTGATGAATGCTGATGCATAACTCACTGCAAGCTATGGTACACCAACAAGAGACAATGAAAGTTAATAAAAGTTAAAGGGATAGTTTACTCAGAAATGAAAATTCTGTCACCATTTACTCTTGAGTTTTGTGTTCTGTTGAACAAGCTGGAAACTTTTAAACATTTACTTCCAAAGTATTTGTTTTTCCTATGGAAGTCAATGGTTAGAGGTTTTCAGCTTTCTGCAAAATATCTTATTTTGGATTCAGCAGAAAAAAGAATAATATAACTTTATATAATATTAAATTAATATTAATATTAGAAAGAATGATAAAACCAATAAATAATAAATACATTTTGACTTTGGGGTGAACTACTCCTTTAATATTTTACAGTTTCATAGCTTTCAAAACATGCAGTCATTGGCCACTTCATAGGTTGTGATCCATATTGATATTAAAGTATCACACAGTTACTCCAGATTTGACGGCCATTATGCAAATCTCTCAATCCTGCGCTTCCCAAATGTGATTTATTGGTTTAAGAGGTTCAAGTAATCACTTTAAGGTTATTTGAGCGTTGTGGCATGGTGCATTATGTTGCTGAAAAAATCCATAACCAGATAGGGACATGATGGTCATAAAAGAATGGACATGGTCAACAACAGCACTCAGGCTGCAGAATTTAAATGATTCTCTTTGGGACTAAGGGGCACAATCGGTGCCAAGAAAATGTCCTACACACCACTGCGCCACCACTAGACTAAAGTGTTGATCCAAGGCATGAATCTGGATGCTTTCAGGGTTGCTTAGACCAAATGTTGACTGTGCCATTAGAATGTTTTAGAACAAATTCTCACTAAACCAGACAATCTTTTCACAATCTTCTATCTTCCAATTTTAGTTGTGCCATGTAGTGTGCTCAGTTTGCTGTTCTCAGCTGATATTAGTGTCACTGATGTGCTTTTCTTCTGCTGCTGTAGCTTCAAGGTTTGACGTGTAGGGTGTTTAGAGAGGCTCTAATAGCAAGTGGTTGTTCTATATTCTATCAGCTAAAACCTCTTCTATTCTCCTCTGGAATTAACAAATAACCTTCTATTCATATATCTGCTGCTCACTGTATTTACTTTAATCACTTTCCTATTTTCTATTCTGATGTTCATTTGAAACTCAGCAAATTACCTTAACTGTCCAAATGCCCATATTCACTGAGTTGCTGCCATCAGATTGGCTGGTTAGATATTTGCATCAATGAGCAGTTGAGATTTGTCTTTAAAGGGGTAGTTCACTCATAAATGACAATTTCTGTTCTCATCTCAACCTTATTCCAACCCTCCTTCCAACCTTCATTCATCTTTAGAACACAAATAAGGTATTTTAGATAAAATTCAATAGCCCTCTGACCTTCCATAAAAGCAACAATTCCAAGACATTCAAAGCAAAAGGAACCAAAGACTTTGGCAAAACATTTAATGTGATCCCAAAATACCAATTACAAATTACAAAGCTACAAATACACTTTTGTGCAATGTAAAATTACTTTGTTTACCAATGTCTTCTCTTTCACATTATATTAGTGCTTGTGTTTACTACACGCAATCAAAGGCAATATTCAGTGAACCAATGAAGTCACAGATTGTTTTTGGTTTCTTCTCATGTCCGATGTTGTATATGGAGGATCAGAGAGCTCTCTGATTTCATCTAAAATATCTTCATTTGTGTTTCAAAAATCATCAAAGGCCATGGGTGAGTTGAATCAGTGTTTCTCAACCACATTCCTGGAGGACCACCAGCTCTGCACATTTTCCATGTCTCCTTAATCAATTCACACCTGTTTTAGATCATCAGCTCATTAGCTGAGACTGAAAATTCGGTAAGCTGTGTGACAGACAAAGGAGACATCCAAAACATGCAGTTTTGGAGGTCCTTCAGGAACGTGGTTAAGAAACTTGACATGACGGTGAGAAATCTAGAATTACAGAAACACAGAACAGAATTTTCTGATATTAATAAATGGGTGAACTAACTTTTTAATAACCAACTCTTCTTAAATGACCACCAATCCTAAATATGTGGCTAAGTGGTCTCGTGGAAAGTCCCATATCTATTCAAAGTGTACAGTTTCTAAAAACAAAAATACACTCCATTCCCTACACCATCGTGCTGAAATTATTCACAATACAATGTTTTTAAAGGATTCTACACAACATATTTAGAAAATCAAATACAGAAGTCAGCAGAAGGTAAACAAAGAGCAGCATCTATCTGCAATAGATCTTTCCCACAATATTGAGCCAGATGAAAGTTATAAACCAACGCAATGCATAATACAGTGGGTTGTTAGGGGTGGGAGGCTGGTTGAGTCACTGCCTGTGAGGTTGTTAATCATGATTGTTAGTCTTTAGACAGCTTCAGTTATTGATGAAGCACACATGCTGAATAGGACTTAGTTTACAGTGACAGTTCACATAAAAACAAAAACTCTGTCATCAAAAATAAAAAAATAAAACAGCCTAGGAATGATTTGAGGGTACACAAAAAAAATGATGTTTGTTTGTTGAAACTACTTATTTAAAATAAGCTGAAACAACACAATTCTTGTTTTTTGGGGAGGGAAATTAATGAATTAATTGTTTTATATTCAATTAAATTTGTATAAACAAAAAAGTTAGTTTAATTCAGTCAAGCTGAATCCCAACACAAATCGATTGTATTTTTTTACAGTGTTAGAAAATCCCCAGCAGGCATTTTTTGTTTTTAAAAGATGTCTAATAGATGTCTAAACATAGTCATCTTGGCTAAAACAAGGCTAAATTTGGGCTGTCTGAAATTCTAATAGATGTCTAAGAAAAGGCCAAAACTATAGTCATCAAATAAACAGAAATGAATGACTACACACAGGGACGTCGCTAGACCCAATTTACTGGGGCATGTGCCCCAGTAAAAATCGCCAGTGCCCCCAGTAAATGTTTTGAGATGTGATTTACTTCATATGCAAAGTGTATTTCTTTAGAGTCGTAATTCCGAAATAAAGACGTTATTCTCTGTGTGCAACCAAACCAACGCTGCTGAAAGCAATATAGTTTAATCAAAAAGCAAACTCACGCACCGCTCCTGCTTGACACTGACGTGCTGCTCTGCTCCCGGTTTAAAGTCTCGGTTGCGAACATGCACGCTGAAAAAATAGCCGCGCTGCATACTCGCCGCTCATGTGTTGTGAAAGTCTTCTATGTGGAGGTGTTGGCACACAGTTTTGCAAATCGAAAAAACAAAGTTTAAATTATATGATGGTGATCTTATTTTGACTAAGCATGGCTCCTTGTATGAAGCAAAAACGAGGGATGATGAATCAGGGAGGTAAGACCTAATAAACCTAATTCTCTGCCTTGAGTCGGGTCTAAGACAACATTCGTTAATTTTCTTTTCGGCTTAGTCCCTTCATTTCTAAGACAACACACAACAGATAATTCAATAAAACATCTTTTTTTGTATTCTACAAAATTGTCTATAGAATTTTATTTTAATAAAATTTATATTCATGCTAAATATTTCGTAAATTATCTTAGCATCACTACAGTTGTGTCTAGATTGTAGCGTGACTTGTTACATTTAGGATTAATTTCTGTTATTTATTTAGAATAATAATTGTATAATAACAATAATACTGTTATTTAT
>CAIGQZ010034990.1:16808380-16821663 GCA_903798205.1 Danio tinwini | reverse complement strand
TATATATATATATATATATATATATATATATATATATATAAACAATTTTTTTAAGGGGAGCAGTGCCCCACTAGAGCTTTATGTCTAGCAATGCCCCTGACTACACACATAACGTCTATCTGATCTGTCTATTTGACGACTATAGTTATGGGCTGTTAGATGTGTCTTAGATGTCTATTAGATTTTCACTGACAGCCCAAGTTAAGCCTTGTTTTAGCCAAGCTGTCTATGCTTAGATGTCTATTAGATGTCTATTAAACACAAAATTGTTTGCTGGGTGATGTCAGAACTTTCATTATTGAGTGAACTATCCCTTTAAGACACTCTCAAACACATCATTCATTGTTAACTTACTTTTTGAACACTTCCTTCGTGCTCTGCAAACACAGTAAAGAAGAACACTCATTTTAGGTCTAGAAGATACAGCAGCAAATTAAAACATAACGCCCCCCCCCCCCCCTTTCCCCTTTACCACAATTTTACTGCGTACCCAAAAAAAGTACATACTAAATCACAGACACTTGTTAGGCAGCCTTGTGTTCTCACTGAGAAGAGCTAGTTAAAAACAGCAGTGCTGCACCTGAGGCTGCCACTTTATAGTGAAAGAGGTTTCAAAAAACAATTACACCTCTCCATCACCTTTGTTTAAAGTCTCTAAGGCATGTAGCTCTCAGCAATGGTGAAGTATTGACCGTTTGAGCCACTAGTCAAAGGACAAGGGGTCTGGGTTCCTCCGTCCCCAGCTGTGGAAGGTTCTGCAAATCAATATCAGCCCCCCTGGGTCTTGTCATTACAGGATACTTAAAATGTAGCAACAGGCACAGTGTCAATCAGCAAACAGCATACATAAGGGCTGGGCCATTTGCATTAAGGATCTCTGGGGGGCTTTAAAAGCAGCAAGCTATTCCTCCAGCATCCCCAGTGAGGTGTTGCAGCATTCACTCCAAACAGCTCAATAAGACCACGTCAGATGCTCACAAGCACCTGTACTTCCATTGATCAATGACGCAAGAGGTTTGCATGAGGTAAATGTTGACTAGGTAATGGTGTCTGTAGCTCCAATGCTGATATTTATAGGAAAATATGCTTCTTTTACAAGTCCCCTAAAGTTAAACAGTTGAGTTTTACCACTTTTTAATCTATTCAGCTTATCGCTGGGTTTGGCAGGAGCACTTTTAGCTTAGCATAGATAATTGAATCAGATCATTAGCATATTGCACAAAAATGACCAGAGTTTTGATAATTTTTCTATTTAAAGCTTGACTCTTCTGTAGTTGCATCATGTACTTAGACCAATGGAAAATGAGGTTTGAAGTTGCTGCCATACCATGGTTTCAGCAGGCACAATGATAGCATGCAGGACCTGAAAACATTTCATTTGTCATCAGTCTTGGTACACAATGTATAAACACAAGAGTCAAACTTCAAACAGAAAAATTATCAAAAAATCTTTGGTCATTTTCGATTTAGATGCTAATGGTCTAATCTGATTAAATCATTTATGCTAAGCTAAACTAAAACTGCTCCCACCAGACCCTGAGATTGGATGAACAGATTCAAAAATGGTACAATCATCTGTTTAACTTAAGGGGATTTGTAAAATTTCTAGTTTTTAAAAAGTTCATCCAAAAAAATTTATTAAAAAACTTATTTTTTTATACACTGGCTAATTTTGAGCCATATTATGTAGCATGTTGGTTCATTTTATACAGTCATTGGATCAGACTAGTGCATGACTGTACTGTCATGAATCTCTATTAGCTCCGCATTCACTCTGACACAGTTAGAAAAGGCTCACACAGTTTTGATGAATCTAAATTATTAAAACATTAAACACAAAGCCTAGAAATCCCCAATAAAAATAGTTTGTGTATTTCCTCCAGTTAAATAATCTGGATCAGTTAACAGACGATATTTTAAATGAGAGCTGAACATATAGCTTGCTTTTGCAATGAATAACAGGTATAGTAACTCAAAGCAGATCATAAATAATGTCACTTTGTCCTGAAGGAGTGTGCAAATGGTGTGTGAGGCTAGTGGTCTAATTATATTCAATGATTTATGCTAAGCTAAGCTAAGAGTGCTGCCACCAGACCCTGAGATCGAATGAATGGATTCAAAAATGGTAAAAACCATCTGTTGAACTCAACGTGTGTCGTAAAGTTCTCTAGACAAGTCTGAGAACTTGTTTCCAAAGACTAAGACCCGAAATCTGTATTTTGTTAAACAATGCAATTAATTTCTGTCTGCTTTGCACTCAATCCTATTATAAGATAATTTGGTCATTACAGTTGCAATCAGAATTATTCAACCCCCTGATTTATTAGCCCCCCTGTTTATTTTTTTCCCTAATTTCTGTTTAACGGAGAGAAGATTTTTTCAACACATTTCTAAACATAATAGTTTTAATAACTCATCTCTAATAACTGATTTATTTTATCTTTGCCATGATGACAGTAAATAACATTTGACTAGATATATTTCAAGACACTTCTATACAGCTTAAAGTGACATTTAAAGGCTTAACTTGGTTAATTAGGTTAACTAGGCAGGTTAGGGTAATTAGGCAAGTTATTGTATAATGATGGTTTGTTTTGTAGACTATCGAAAAAAATCTAGCTTAAAGGGGTTAATAATTTTGACCTTAAAATGGGTTTTAAAAATTAAAAACTGCTTTTATTCTAGCCAAAATAAAAAAAATACGACTTTCTCCAGAAGAAAAAAGTATTATCAGACATACTGTGAAAATTTCCTTGTTCTGTTAAACAGAAAAAATAAATTAAAAGGGGGTTGAATAATTCTGATTGCAACTGTATATGGACAAGTCTACGCAGGACTTTGTATTGCTCCCTTTGCAATCAAAAAAAATAAAGAATGACATACTGCATTAGAAAAAATGCATAAGATGTCTTTATGTCTGAGTGAACTATCCATTTAAATGAAACTTAAATAATGACACATGGAATCCTGCTCATGTAAAGGAAATACATACATAGTGTCCCAAAGCATATTTCATGTCTAGAATTTTATAGTGACATCATAATAACCTTCAAGCAACTATCACAACACCACCATGACATGTTCTTTGGAAAATCTAAATATTGAGGTGAAAAATCTATTGTGGTGGAGGTGCTTGTTATACCTGCAGAAATACAGCCATCTGAGGCTCCTCCATGGACTGAATGGCTGTCTCCACCAGTTTGATGGACATCTCTAAGTGATCTCCGTGGCGACGAATAAGTGAACGAACATGACTCAGTTTTCGGTCTTGCTCGCAACCAACAGTCTCTATCAGTTCTCTTTTACGCTCTTCTAGACTGGCATAAAGTTCATCAAACTTGTCAGATATGTGCTGCATCTGCCGCCGACCATTGTCCTGCAAAAGATTACCAGAGACTGTATTTAAGTTTAAATTTCAAGCACTGACAGAATTACCATAAAAAGTTTTTAATCATCACTGGCTCGGGCTGGACAATACAGCATACTGTATATAGAAGAGTCAGAGAGTCAAACGTCAAATTGGAAAATTATCAAAACTCTTTGGTCATTTTAAATTGAGATGCTAATGGTCTAATCTGATTCAATGATTAATGCTAAGCTAAGCTAAACGTGCTCCCGCCAGACCCTAAGATCGGATGAATGGACTCAAAAATGGTACAGATCATCTGTTTAACTTAAAAATTGTAGAAAGTGTTCCATTATGACACTAGATGCAAAAATGTTTTATAAAAAAACATGTGTATCATGTTGGTTCAGACTAGTGCAAATATACACTACCTGACAAAAGTCTTGTCGCAAAAGTTTTAGGGACAACAAATAATAGTCTGACTTCTAGTTAATCATTTGGTATCAAAAGTGGCTTATATAAAAGGCAAAGGCCTCTAGATTACACTTATTTGACCAAAATAAAATATGATCATGCCTTAATTTTTAATGATTTAATTAGGACAGTAAGGTCTGACATTGCTTACACAAACATCTTGTCACTTAACAGAAATAATGTACAGCATAGAATATAAAGTCAAGGTGCAGTGGAAAAAGAATTAATATTGTGTATGATTATTATTAGCTTGGACGACTGCATCCATACATCTCTGCAATGACTCAAATATCTTATTAACAAAGTCATCTGGAATGACAAAGAAATCACTCTTGCAGGACTCCCAGAGTTCATCAAGATTATTTAGATTCATCTTCAATGCCTTCTCCTTCATCTTACCCCAGACATGCTCAATAATGTTTATGTCTGGTGACTGGGCTGGCCAATCCTGGAGCACCTTGACCTTCTTTGCTTTCAGGAACTTTGATGTGGAGGCTGAAATATGAGAAGCAGTGCTATCCTGCTGAAGAATTTGCCCTCTCCTGTGGTTTGTAATGTGATGGGCAGCACAAATGTCTTGATACATCAGGTTTTTGATCTTGGGTCTTGGGTCCATGTGGGTTCCAATAGGTATTCTGCAGTATTTGTGATGATTGGGATGCAGTTCAACAGATGATTCATCAGAAAAAACTACCTTCTGCCACTTTTCCAAATGATCAACTAGAAGTGGAGTTATTATCTGTTGCTCTTACAACTGGGATCGATGACAAGACTTTTGTCAGGTAGTGTATATATATATTTATATAAATTATATATAATTTTTAATAGTCACATTATCCTTTAGAAATCATTCTGGTATGCTGATTTGGTGTCCAAAAACAAGTCTTATTATTATCATTGTTTAAAACAGTTGCTATGTATTTTTGTTGAAACAATGTTAGAAAACGGAACATCTGTTTGATACTGCCACTGTTTGAAACCGAAATCTTTTGTCTTTAGTTACTGTGACTTTTTTATTAATTTCTTTGAATAAATAATCAAATAAATAATCCACCTTATTTTAAAATTGCCCTGAAACTTCACATGATTTTAAACTTTAACGTAACTTAAAAATATAACTAACATTTTAAAGTTACAAAAATTTGTTTTCCCAAGGATCCTGTATTGTTATTATTGAATGATAACTCTCAATTTCCTTTAAATGCAAAGGTCCGTAAATTTTGGTTAGCTGCTTCAACTGCTACAAAGAAAATGTTGGTACAGAGGTGGAAACCTCCTCATGATCTCTCAGTTAAGCACTGGTTACATTCACTATTGGAAATACTGTATCTGGAACTGTCATCAGCACGGATCAACCATGCTAAACTGGACATTCTTACAGTATGGAAAATCTATATATGCGACGTCAAAGAAATCTTGGACACTTAACCCTCATCTGATATTACGAATGTCAAATTGAAATGTAATTTATCTAATGGCTTGGTCTAAACTACAGTTATTCTGTGTTTCCTGATGTGCTTATAATGGGGTGGGGGGATGGGGGATATATATGGGGTATTATTTGTCAAAAAAGTATTTTTCTAACTAATTGTAAAAATTGTATATTTTCATTTTTGGAAATAAAAACTGAATTACAAATTACAAAATATAGTAACAAATAATAATACTAACATAAATATAATTTGGGCGTCATGGTGGCACATTTGCTTCACAGCAAGAAGGTCGTTGGTTCGAGCCTCGGCTGGGTCAATTAGCATTCCTGTGTGGAATTTGCATGTTCTCCCATGTTCTCGTGGCTTACCTCCGGGTGCTTCGGTTTCCCCCACAAGTCCAAAGACATGTGCTATAGGTTATTTGGGTAGGCTAAATTGTGCGTAGTGTCTGAGGGTGTATGGATGTTTCCCAGTCATGGGTTGCAGCTAAAAGGGCATCCGCTGCTTAAAACATATGCTGGATAAGTTGGCGGTTCATTCCAGACTAATAAAGAGACTAAGCCGAAAAGAAAATGAATTAATATTTTATTATTATTATTATTCTTTTTTTCACCTTTTATTAAGATAGGATAGTGAAGAACAAACAGGAAAGAATTGGAAGCAGAGAGAGGGGAAGGATCGACATAGGACCTTGAGCTGGGAATCGAACTCATGTCGCTGTGAGTACCATGGTGCTATATGTCGGCACACTTAGGCTAGGCTATTGGTGCTGACATATATAACTCGATTTTTAACCTACGTATAGCTTCAAATGTTGAATCAGAGCATCCATCATTTACATTAAAATGTCACATTAGCAAAGAAGATTCACAATGTTTTATGCAAGAGTCTAATCGCTGTGAATATTCCACGTATCGCCTTGCCCCAGCATTTTTTCCCCTGCGAGGGGGGAAAAAAATGCTGATTTTGGAGTGTCTATTTAGGCTAAGTGCAAATAGCGCACCTCGTTGGAATAAGCTAATTGAATGCTTCCCGCCATCGCCGTTTGATCGACAGAGACAACAGAACTAAAAAGCGCAGCTGACGGTGTCAGTTGCGCAGCTCGTAAAGCGCATGGCAACGTGTTTTGAGGTGACCGATCATGAACCCGGTTCGAATCCAGCGTTTTTCCCCCATTACATATCAAATTGGAAATACATTTATTTTCAATAGAAAGGAAATGTTTTTGTTTAAAATGTTAATAAATTAGATTAGATGATTAGATTAGATTCAACTTTATTGTCATCACACATGTACAAGTACAAGGAAATAAATTATATGAAATATATCAAATGAGTCACAAGGTATTTAATAAGGATAATAAGAATAATAATAAATATTAAAGTTATTTTCCACCTGGTGTAAATGTTAGCAACATCTTAATATAATTAATCTGTATTTACAATGTTAGTTGCCCTGCTTCACCCATATTTTCCGACCTCATGGAGAGAGAGAGACAGAAAGAGAGACAGAAAAAGCCCCTGAAGAGGAGAGAGATTGGAGAGAACTAGTATAGTGTGTGTGATTTCGGATACTTTCAGCTTCATAATCAAGTGATTTTTGCCTACTCTTCTTCATCAAAGGGAGACAGTAGGAATCATTAATCAGTGTGTGTATTATGGAAGACTCAGATTCATAGAACTGGACTGGAGAGGTGTTATATCCAAGTCATATGCATTATAAGTTTGTAGAAGTTATACATTAAAAATACCCTTAAATATAAATGTTTAGTACTGCTTCAGTGAAATTGAAAAAGTATATTAAAAAACATTAATATCCACAAGTTTTATTAGTATTTTTTTTAATCAAAGTGTACTTTAAATGCTTTTAAAATAAGTTAAATCTTTGTTGACTATAAATATGTACCATGTCATTTTTTTTTAAATGTGGGCAAAATATTATAGATTAACTTTATTTTTTAAAAAAATTACATTAATCTTACTTTTTAATTCAACTATAGGGGTGCGGCCTTGTAGGGGGCCCTACAAGACATTGTGCCCAGGGACCTCTGAATTCTTAATCAGGGCCTGCCTTGCCCTATCACACAATATCATAATTGTTGTGCTTTGCTGTAAAAAGTTTGTTCTTACCTTGATGCTCCTGCAAATATCCTCCATCTGTGAGATCAGAGCCTGTATGCTGTCATTTCCGGCCACCAAGATGGCAATGGCATCACTTAGCTCTGTCTGAGAGAAGAAACAAAACAAAACACAGAGTAGAATATAACCAATTGTGACAGGTTCTCATCAAAATATAAAAAAACTGACCTGACACAAACATGACCAATGTGCTCAACGTGTCATCTTTCACAAGAAAGCCATGTCAGACTTGGCTATGTGACTTGTGCTACCCACACTTACAGACAAGAGAACAGCATGTAAACCAAAGGCCAAGATTATAAGAATGTTACCCGTCATGACTGATCAAACTTTTGCTGATTTGCATTTGAAATGAGTGATTCACTGTCTATAGTGGGCCATGACTAAAAGAGAAAATGTCATCATAGCCACCTGGCACATATTATGGCCTTTTTTGTGAGCATGGATGTCCCGGCAGTGTTACGTCATTCTGGTACAGTATCTCAAAACCAATATACCAACAAATAGCCACCGCAACTATTTCCCACAATGGCAACTGACCTTGAGCATAGGAACACTGCAAATAACAGACGGACATATGGTGTCCACCCGTGCACATGGTTTTCTATTGGGAAAGGCTGGTAGGTTTAGTCATTGTTCATCTGGTAGCTGCTGAAGGGAGCGAGAGAGCTGAGAAACAGGCACTTATGGAGGACAAAAAAACTGAGAGACCAAAAAAAGTAAAAAGCAGAAGAAGCTGCTATGACTCAAACACAACAGGGAGGAGTGAGTCATTTCTCAGGCCCAGTTGCACCCTGATATGAAGACCTTCATTATTAGCCGTACTGCAAGAGGCGCAGTAGGTCAAGACCTCAATATCATGTAGGTCAAGAATGCATCGAAAAGTGAGAAAATTGCTGTGATGCTGCATGTTTGAGGGTATTTTTTCCGTAGATTTATGACAAAATCTAATTTTTATGTTGCGATTAATTGCTGAAGCTTATATATCGCTATACAGTATTAACAAAATACTGCAAATATTACCTTAACAGGTATATGGATAAACAATACTCTGCGTATTGCTTTATTGTATTATATATAGCTGAAGTCTGAATTATTAACACTCCTAATAAATTAAAATTCTTTATTTTTTCCCCAGGTGCTGTTTAATGGAGAGAAGTTTTTTTAAACAACTATCTAAACATAATACATTTAATAACTAATTTCTAATTACTAATTTCTTTAGGCTTTGCCATGAAGACCATATATAACATCTTAAAAGATACTGCTATTCAGCTTAACGTGCAATTTAAAGGCTTAAAGGTGCTGTATGTAAGTTTTTGACTCTTCTAAAGCATAAAAATACCATAATATGTTTGCAGATATTTAAGAAACATGCTAAGTGAACATACCTGTTGATCTAAAAAACAATGCTGAAGTCAGATATTCTGCTTTGAAAATGTGTTTTTTATGCCGGAATGCTGGCTTTGTTTTGGTTTATTTATTTTAACCTGCACAATGTCAGATTAGCCTATTATATTTCAGCACCCCGGGTTGCCTTGCTGGAAATCAGCGTATTTCATTCATTTAGTCAGGAAGGCTCTTTAGGACATTAAAAGATAGTAGCAGTCTCCAAAATGAGATGCAAATTCAGTTTCACATGAGTTGGTTATTAATTAGAAAATAATATAAATATTATGAGCGTAAACATTAGGGGAGCAAGTTATATTGTAACCGCGTGTCTCAACAACACGCTACGTGACCAGATTTGCAGTGATTAGCAATTTGGCTGTTTGCACCAGACGAAACACGACAGAAATTCAGCCATTCAGAAGCACAGAATAGGCCTATGCATTCACTCACGAAATGATAAGGTTTATAATCTAATTAATACATATTAAACCTCTTTAACATTATTAAATGTACATGCGGAGTCACTGATATGTGTTGGTTTGCATTATTTTACAGTTCTAAAGTTCAATTTCAAATGGATTTATTTTCAAGATCTGAGGTGAACTATCTGCTGCTGCTTTCAGTAGTATGGCAATAAATGTCATGTAAAATTGCATTCAAACTTACATTGTTAGCATTTAACACTGAATAAAGCACATGGGGTGTACCTGAGGTTATCATTGTTTTCTGTTGTTCACCTGTGATAAATAGAAGCCGTTTCTTATCAATTTGAGGTGTTGGTTAGAACAAAAGAATGGAGTCTCTGCTTCATTTGATTGGAGAACGAAAAGACGCGACTGACGTAACATGCTTTTTCCGCTCAAAGTTGACTTTTTTCAACTGTGAGTGCACAGCGTGCAAGGGCAAAAACGCGAGAAGCAGCAGGCGGTTAAAATGCGAGGCGCGCAGGGCACATAAACAGCGTGCACAATACTCACGTTGTTGGTAAGTCATTTAAAAAAGGCACCTCTCAATGCAAAAAGCGCGTTCAGTGTAATCGGTCCCTAAGGGTGCATATCCACCAATGCGCTGAAAATGCCAGTGCTCTTCTGAAAAACTGACAACATAAAAAAAAACCACACTCAGCGAAAAAAATGACAACATAAAGAAATTTTAAAAACGCTCACCTTAGGAAAGCGCTTTGGTGGACACACACCCTAAAAGTTGAAATGAAAAAAAATTATTGACAGTATTTTTAAGAACCCAAGATATCAAAAATGTGCATATTATCACTATATAATGAATTATTGAATATCGACGTATAGCTACATGAAACGGCAGTGCGCAGTGGGTAGCGATGTCGCCTCACAGCAAGAAGGTTGCTGGTTCGAGCCCCAGCTGGGTCAGTTGGCATTTCTGTGTGGAGTTTGCGTGTTCTCCCCGTGTGGGTTTTCTCCGGGTGCTTCAGTTTCCTCCACAGTCCAAAGACATGAGATATAGGTGAATTGGGTAAGTTAAATTGTCTGTAGTGTATGTGTGTGAATGGGAGTGTATGGGTGTTTCCCAGTGATGGGTTGCAGCTGGAAGGGCATCCGCTGCGTAAAACATATGCTGAATAAGTTGGTGGTTCATTCCCCTATTTAATAAAGGGACTAAGCGAGAAGAAAATGAATAAATAAATCTACATGAAACACTTTTGTGCTGCTCTTCTTAATCTTTAAAATTCAAGCTGCTAAACGTTACTGCGTAATTCACCCACCATTCATTCTACAAACATACATGACAGATCAAATTGTGTGCTTTCATGACAAGAAAACGGTTTTCGTTTATTAGTTATAGTTTTGATTTTCGTCTGATGGACAACAAAACAGGAAAATAACATAATCATAGAACATAAGTCTAATGATAATAATTTCAGTATAAGATGCCATAGAGCCAGATTTTGAGCACATTATTTTGACATAACTTTAAATCTAAAACCTCTTTCAATATACAAAAGTCACAAAATTTTTCAGTATGCAGCAATGATTTGTTTTATCAACTGCTCATGAACCTAATTCACGATCAATCTTTTTCTTTTTTGCTGTTTCAGGTTCCCTATATAGTCAATGGCATAAACTGACATAGATTGTTCATTTGTGTGGATGGATGGATGGATGGATGGATATACATTATAAAGTCTATATATGAATTTAAGCATAAATAATCCCCAAAATTCATAAAAATCTATATCATGGCCTGTGATATATTAACAATTTCAAAGCAGGGTAAAATGTATGATATATTTGGCATTTTCTAAGATATCTTTATGAAAAAAGATGGAACTTTTAAAATTTAAACAAACACATAAACCTAAAGTTATATTCTGCTGAGTTTAAATTCAAATAAATTTGTTTAGTACATACATTTTCTTTTTTTTTTCTTCTTTTAAAAATAAATAAATAAATGCCACTAGAACTCCTCCACCTTCTTTTTCTTGTAAATGACCGGCAGCGGGGCCACATCACAGTCTTTGTGAGCCCCAAACACTTTGCACATGGAGCATGTCGGCGTTTCACAGGTCAGACAGTAGATGTTGATCTTCTCCTCCACATGCTGGTCACACATCAGCTGCTGCTGCTCTGTTTTGGGCAGCAGGGGCCTGAAGAGTCCAAACAGAAAGAGATTTATGGTACAGTGTAAAGGTTACACATTTGCATTGGCAAAAGGTTGCGATTTTGACAATTTAATTATAAATAACATAATAAATAAATACACTAAAAAATATCTGTTTTCAGTTTCTGTAGTTTGTGTTTTTCGTTTATTCACGGTTGTGAATTACATTATGGGATGTTGATCTAGGCTCTGGTGACTTTTGATGTTGAAAATTCAACTCTCCAGTTTAACAAAGTGACTTTATTGACATTTTAGTAGTTTGAAAAATGCAGTGTATAAGAAATAATATATATAAAGAAATAAGCCTGTAAAATAACAGAAAATGTACTGGCAGTTTATTACAAGGTAATATACAACAACCCAGACAATACATCACTTTAAACCAGGGGTCATCAATCTCGGTCCTGGAGGGCCGGTGTCCCTGAAGGGTTTAGCTCCAACTTTCCTCAACACATCTGCCTGGATGTTTAAGTATACCTAGAAAGACCTTGATTAGCTTGTTCAGGTGTAGTTGATTGGGGTTGAAGATAAAATCTGCAGGACACCGGCCCTCCAGGAACAAGTTTGGTGACCCCTGCTTTAAACTATTAAAAATGTTCATAAAAGTCATTTGTTCAAACTTTTCATGGTTAAAAGTTGTCTGAAGAAAGATCCCAAAGTCCCATAATGCAATTTAAAAGCATAAATAAACAACATAAATCACAAAATATGGAAAATTGCTAATTTTGATATTTTTACAATGTATAAAAATATATTTAAAAAATATATATACAGTATAATGTAATAATTAAATAGATTTTTAAAATAAAAAAATGTATTTTGATCATCTTTGACATGCTATTTGGGCATGTTATCACACAATGTTAAATTTGTGTTCTTATTTTGTCCGGTAAAATAATTTGCTTGTTTTTAATTGTAGTCTATTTCAGTTACCAAGTCTGCATATATTTGATCTAAAATATAACATAAAATACTTTTACAATTTAAAATAACTTTTTTGAATCTGATAATATCTTAAAATGCTATTTATTCCTGTCAGACTGTCTCACGTGATCCTTCAAAAGTCATTATAATATACAGTTTTGATGCTGAAAAATCAGAAATGGTAACTAAGTAGTTAAATGCAGGATATTATAATACAGTGTACATTGCTTATGAATGTTAGCCTATATAACAATTATTAAATCAATATATAAAACAATTAGCACAGTAATTGAAAAATTTAGGATTCACAAAATACCCAATATATTTTAATGAGATGGATATTCTAGAAAGATAAACTATGTAGCCTATTTAATAAACTTGAATGCCTTTTTTTAATTAAATAATGTTTTACTTGATCCAAACGTGTTTGTTTTAAGTAGCAAAAATGTCATGCTCATGGACGCCAACTCTGCTTCCTTCATCTGATAAAACAATTTTTTTTTAAAAATACACTCTCAGTACACTTCTGTATAGCACTCGATGCTGGTTTTCAAACTGGTACGTAATGATAAACTACAAAACAAGCATTATTTCTTTGTGAGATATGAGGTACAATTTGACTTTCCCTAAGGCGGAACACTAAGTTAAGAGCAAAACTTTGATACAGACATTCAAGACAGCTGCTGCGTTTAAAAGTGATTGATGCACCTAATATGATATTCTGTCCAAAAATGAGCACATTACTCACACAGACCTTTTCAAAAAAGCCTTTGTCGTCTTGATCCGTCTTGTCTAGCGAAATAAGCTTGTTTATATGTGGGGTTTGTTGGCAGTAAGTGGGATCAAAACAGAGACTCTACTGCCATCCAGTGGGTGTCTAGCAATAGAGCGGTTTCGGAAAACACTAACATAGGCTACCGTACATATTAGTTTACAAATATA
>CAIGQZ010034990.1:16791763-16807980 GCA_903798205.1 Danio tinwini | reverse complement strand
ATATATATATATATATATTAATTTTGCTTTTACATTTGTCTTGTACAAATGACAAAAAAGTCATGTTTTTATGTTAATGGAGTTAATCAGGTGACAGGTAATTTTTTTTACTTAACGTATACAGAAATACTAGTCAAATTGACCGATGCAAGCTGAGATGACAAAAAAAAAAGTTCATTTAAATTACAATAAAATAAGACAGCAAGAATTTTTTTATATTGCAGTTACTGTCAAATCATAAATGATCAAACTACAGGATACATTTTGTTATATTAGGATATTATGTTATGTAAAGGATAAGTTCTTGAAATCTTGGGAATAAGTTCTTGAATAATGGAACTAGTTTAAAATAAAAAAAATAAAAAATTAAAATGTATTTACTTCCACAGTGTCAGGAATTCATATCTGAGTGACAATACATTACACAAGGCAAAATACTATTGGAAGTACAACCACAAATTAGAAAAAATTGGGACAGTATGGAAAATGTAAATGAAAAAAAAAAAAAAATATATATATATATATACACTAGAGATTTCCAAATTTACTTTGACATGAATGTTTCATGTTTTGTCTGGTCAACTTCATTTTATTTGTAAATATACGCCCTTTCCTGTCATTTAGATCTGCAACACATTTGTAAGATTAAGTGACAAATTGTCAGTATATACAACAGAACTAACAGCTATAATTATAGGCCTGCAATGGGTGGAAACAAATAAGTTAAATAGGACTGTTATTTGTTCAGATTCCGCATCAGCACTTAAAAGCATAATATCTACAAAAACTGATAGAGAAGATTTATTAATGGAAGTTTACACAATATTATATAGACTTAAAGTAGAGGGAGTACATGTTCAATTTTGTTGGGTACCGGCACATATTGGAATAATAGGAAATGAGATGGCAGATAAATTGGCAAAAGAATCATTGAAGAAAAATCTAGTGGATATTAAAGTACCTTTGGGAAGGAATGAAATGAGATCAATAATTAATAAAGAAAATAACTAATATTTGGCAACAAAGATGGGAAAACAGCAACACAGGTAGATGGTTTTATAATATTGTCAAAACTGTTGGGAGAAAGGAACAATTTCATGGGAGACACAGAAGGGAGGAAGTAAGGATTTCAAGGTTAAGGTTGGGTCACACTGGATTAAATGCAACACTTGCATTAATGGGGAAGCATGAAATGGTATGTGTGATAAGTGCAGTGTGAATAAAACAGTAGAACATGTACTTTTTGTCTGCAAGAAATATGAGGAACAGCGTAATTATCTGTTCAGTAGTATTCCAAATAGGCCAGTAAATGTCATAGACCTTCTTGGGAAAGGCTTAAGAGAGAGCCTTATGTATAGGGCACTGTTTACATTTTTAGAGGACACAGGATTAGATCATAGGATTTAGTAGAGCTTGGATGATTATGTCCATTTCGGGGTTGAGGAGCTCAGTACCGAAGATGGAGGAGCTGAACACGCAGCACCAGTTTTGGTCTGAGGGCCGATGCTCTGGGCTGGATGGGTCATCCCCCTCCCCTAAATAAACAGACATACAGATCCATCACCCAAGTGCACGAGAAGTACAGTAGGTGGCAGTAATACTCCCAAGGAGTGAACGGCCAAAAACAAAAAAGAAGAAGGTCTAGTCCTTTAGGAGCAAAGATTGGCCGAGGATCAGCAGTTTGCCAACAAATACATGAGACAATTATTGAAGTGTTTAAAAACAATGTTCTTCAAAGAAAGATCACCTTCACCTTTCACCTTCAACAGTGCGAAACATCATTACAAAATTCAAGGAATTAGGATGAATTTCAGTGTGTAAAGGACAAGGGCACAAGCCTAAGCTGAACAACTGTGATCTCCAATCCCTCAGGCTGCACTGCATAAAGAATCGTCATGCATCTACTGTATAAGCAATATCACCACATGGGCTTAGGACTACTTTGGCAATTCTTTGTCAAGTGCTATAAAACCTCCACAAATACCAGTTAAAACTGTACTGTGCCAAAAACTATGTAAACCGTCCAGAAGTGCCGTCAATTTCTCTGGACTTTGAGGCATCTGTGATGAACCATGACACAGTGGAAACGTGTACTGTGGTCAGGGGAATTAGTATTTCAGGTATTTTTTGGGGAGAAATGGATTCTGTATGCTACTAAACAATCATCCAGACTGTTCCCAGCAACAAGTCCAAAAGCCAGGGTCTGTCATGCTGTGGGGTTGTGTTAGTGCCCTTGTCAAAGGTAATTTGCACTTCTGTGATGGCACCATTATTGCTGAAAAGTACATAGTGATCTTGGAGCACAATATGCTGCTGCCTTTTCCAAGGACGCCCCATGCATATTTTAACAAGACAATGCAAAACCACATTCTGCACACATTACGAAGTCCTGGCTGCAGAGGAAGAGGATACAGGTAATCGACTGGCCCGTCTGCAGTCCTAACATTTCTCCAATAGAAAATGTGTGAAGCATTTTGAAGTGCAAAATGTGACAACAAAGACTCCATACTGTTGCCCACAAACAAACACAGGATAAATTAGATAAGAGTTTTAACTAATATATGATGCAAATTCTAAACATTGTCCTGATAAAACTTTGCTGAATATCTTTACCTTATTAAAAACCTCTGCGTTCATTAAAAGTGGGACAGTCCAGTAAGTGGAATTTTGTCTTGTTTTCCGTTCAAACTCTTAAAACAAAACACTTTTGTTTAAAATTGCATAAGATTAATTATAAAATAGGGTTAATTAAAACAATTTAAATACGTTTATTTGGTTTCCACATCAACTTAAATGATTTTATATACATAAGAAACATATTAAATGATAGAAAAAAAGGTTTAAAAAAACATGGATAAAATGTTCCATCATCAATCAGAATAAAACATTATCTAAAAATGAAACAACACACTTATTCTGACCATCACTATATTAAAAAACTGCTCTTTTGTGCCTTTGAAACAACCTCTAAGACATTAATAACCATGTACATTACATATTCATGATAAATGAAGCTTTTGTTACAAAAGGCTTCAAAGTCTATCAGTCTTATTATACCCAATTACGCATATTTTTCACAGGAGGTCTCATGACACATTGTTTATTGCCACAGGGATAAAGTGTCCTAGTTATATTTAGTGTTTTGGCAAAGGATTGCTGCAGTCACCAGAGCCTCAGGTCCCATGTCTTTGTTTGTGTTTACTTGACGTGGCAGAAAATCTCCCACATGCGAGTAAATCACATATATTTGTCACTACACCGGGTTTCAGCTTCATTGATGAAACAGAAGAACTGTCAGGTACTGTAGTGGTGTGTCACAAGACTTTAAATCTGTTGGCACACTGTATTTTTGCTTCACAGCTTGGGGCGTTGCTGGATCTCTATACAGAAAACTGCTTTGAAGTATGTACAGCAAATAGACTTAATTAATGTAAGTGCTTCGAGAACAGAAATGTTTATTCTTGGTGCTTGGAAGTGTTTCAGGAAAAGCCCAAGACAAAACTGACCTGGTAGATTCTGATTTGTAGATATCTATGATATTCTCCACTAGCAGATTTCTCTGAAGGCCGTATACGCCGTGCCGGTCCAAAACAACCTCATGACGACATGATGGGCAGCGGAAACGCCCCCCTGTGGAAACAGTGCTTGAGCCCCGGTTTTGCCAAAGAGGGTTGGAGGCCTGGACCAATAAAAAAGAAAAAAGGGGTGCCATTGAAAACAAATAACATGCTAGAATATAGCATTTTACAGACATTAAACATTTAATGCACTGAAAAAAGTGCTGAATCTACTGTGTATTTCATTTAATGTACATTTTTATATTTGACTAAGTGAAAGATTATGGTTTCTGATTATTCATTCATTCATTTTCTTTTCGGCTTAGTCCCTTTATTATTCTGGAGTCGCACAGCACGAACACAGGGAGAACATGCAAACTCCACATAGAAATACCTGTTGAACTGACCTAGCCGAGGCTCGAACCAGCGACCTTCTTGCTGTGAGGCGACAGTGCTAACCACTGCGCCACCGTGCATATAACTATCTAATTAATATTGACACATGACATCACTCCTTACTCGCCAGGTAATGTTTTGCCATCTGCCATTACTTGATACAAATGTGTATAAGGTCTGTGGCCAAAGTAAATCTTGTTTAGACAAGGTAAGCATTCAAAGTCTTCTTTATTTAATATTATATGCTTTATTATATGAGCAAGCATTCGCGATGACAACAAATCTTTTTATCTATGTTTTGCCAGGTCGAGGCTATGAGGTCTAACGTTAGCCTATAAAGTTACTCTGAGTCTGACAAAGTTATCATCAGGTACTGCTTATGTGTGATCAATTAATACATTTAACTGTAACAAATTACAGTAATTTTTTTTTAAGTTGGTTCGACCATAAAGGATTTGTTTTTCTTCAGAAAGTCATAGCTTATATATTTATATATGTAAATAACTTGTCCCTTTGCACATAGTAGTAAATTTCAGTAAAACTCCATGTTAAATAAAACTTTTGCTTGTGAATTAAAAAAATATATATATATTTTCCATATCTTCAAACAGAAGTATTGAGGGTTTTTTTGATAGTTAAAATTTCTTAATCTGGAAAATTGTCAGAGTGAATATTCCAACACAATCTCATTACAATTTATAGTTTTGATTTAGTGTCTAATTCATATTTATTTCTCATCTTAGATTTATTTCTTAGATCTCATTTGTACAGTTTAGTTTGATTTGATGTAGATTTAACATTTACTCAATATTGTTCACAATTGACTATGTCTTTTTTTGTATATAGACCAACAGTAGCCTATACACTTGTGCAAGCGTATTTTGCAATATAGATAGATGCTCTCACTTAAGAATGAGGTCCAAGTGGTCAAAAGAGAGGATTAAAAATACCAGGTGTCAAGGGTGATGTGTCTCACACATCTACCAGTTATCCGATCAACCAATCGTTTCCATATTTTGTGATTCACAAGTGTTTTCAGTTTATTTATGGTTGTGAATTACATTATGAGAGCTTAATCTCAGCTTTGTCGACTTTTGATGTTGAAAATTTAACTTGAACAGTTTAACAAAGTGACTTTTATTGACATTTTAGAAGTTGAAATAATGGATAAGAAATAATATATATAGAAATAAGAAATAAGTAAAATAACAGAAAATATACTGGCAGTTTAATACAAGATTTTTGTAGCGTAATATACAGCACCAACTCAGTCAATACATCACTTTAAACTATAAAAAATGTTCATAAAAGTCACTTTTTCGAATGTCTCAAGCTTAAAAGTTGTTGGAAAAAAGATCAGGTTCCCATAATGCAATTCAAAAGTAGAAAAAACAGGGGAGTATGTATGCTTATAAACTACTTGTATTAAAGAACAAAATTTGAAAGTCTTTTTGCGTCATATGAACCACAGTTTTAACCAAAACCCGTGTTCCAAAAACTCATTAGGAATACCAAAGGGAAAATGGATGGCTTGAAAATACAGATTCTCTTCCAGGTTTTACAACTTCAAAGAAGCCCTCAAAAGTTAAATGAGCTTTCTAGATGCTACAGTTCATAACAGCCTGTACACTATAATAACAGCAATGAACCATTACCTGGAAAACATCATTGGCGCACTTCCTGCAGAGATTGTGCTGGCAGGGTAAAATGACCACAGGCTTGCTGAATATCTCCAGACAGATGGGGCAAATCAGCTGCTTCTCCAAGTTCTCCATTGAACTGGAATCCCCCATCGACAGTTTGAAGCCTAAAGTGAAGTTCATTTGGACACCAAATTCAGTCAACAACCTAAGATCCTAAACGTTTCCTTCTGTTACTCTCCTGGAGTGCCAGTCTTCATCCAGATGCCCAATCAATCCCCAACTGTGGAGTGGCAGAGGATATATTTGGGCTGTGTTTGTACTGGCTTGGGTTACTGTCCAAACTGCACACCCCCCTGATATCACTTTGAATACCCCAGTTAGTGCTGCATTGAATGGTCAGGGGTAAAGTAAGTGAGAGAGAGAGGGGTAGGAGGACGGATTGCTCAGAGGTGTTATCTGTGGTAACTTGAACAGAAAGTGGGCACGGCAGACAGAGCAGCTGGTGTGTGTGGCTCAAAAGCTAGCAAGACAAGCAGGCCCATGAGCCTGAGCTGGCGCCGATGATTTAACACTTTAAACCAACCTAAGTGCACTGAACACACAGATGACGTGGATATACTGTGGGGGAAATAAGTGTTCAATACATCACCCTTTTTCTCAGAAAACATATTTCTAAAGGTGCTGTTGACTTGGCAGCTTAAAGACACCTCTCATGTGAAGAATGAAGTCATATGAATTGCTCAGGTGTGACTTTTTTACAGACTTCAACAGTGTAAAAATCTTGATGGTTCTATGGGTTTTCTCTATCCAAACTGAGCTTTATTTCCTATTTTCTATCGGATTCATGTCAGTCAAGTCTTCTTTCTCTGAAAGCATTTAAGAGTTCCTTGGCTGTGTTTTGGATAACTGTCTTGCTGAAATGTCCACCCTGGTTTCTTCATCATCCTGCTAATGTAGATGTTGGACTAAAGCAGTGAATATTAATTTACACTGATAAAGAGCAGAGAGTTGCTGAAGAATTACTGAGAGATTTCAGCTGCTGTCTGGGCTTTCACTGCCTTTCTACAGCTCCATTTCTTCATGTGTTCAATACTTTTCCCCCTGCGTCATTTCATTTTATTACACATACCTTAATTTGTAATCTAATAAGATTTTTCTTTTCAAATATTTATTCCTTTGGTTGTTATCAACATCTGAAAAAAAAATTCAAGTCAACGGCACCCTTAAAAATATTGTTTTCTGAGAAAAATGGTGACGCGTTCAATAGTCCAGTGTCACAAATACTGTATACAAATTATTTTTGCACTGTAAAAAATGCTGGGCTACACAATTCCTTCAAGTTGTCTTAATTGCTTTGTTCAATCCACTTAAACTAACTTAATTATTTTTACAAATTTATTTGTGCCCCCAAAAACCTTAATAATTGTGTTGTTTCAACTCATTTTAAATAAGTTTGAACAAGCAGCAAAAGTCTTTTTTTTTTGGAGTGTAGTAATACATTGAATGCTATGCAATACTTCATGTTTTTTGTCAGCTCAGTTTAGATTCTATTGGATTATTAAATTTAATTGGTCAGTTATGAAAGAACTTTAAGCAACAAAACAAAATGAAGCTTCAGAAACACTTTCGTTTAAGCGTAAATTAACTACTGGATTACTAAATGCCTATTATAAGGACATTGGCTGTTTATTAACAATATTTTACATCCCTAATCCCCAATTCCTAAACGCAACTACTAACTGTTCATAAGCAACTAATTAGTAGTTTATTGAGCTAAAAGTCTTTTTTGCTAATAGCCTGAATTGTACCTTAAAATAAAGAGGCTGTGCATTATTTCTTAAATGTTATTTTTTTCAAGAGAGAAAATAATGTCTGCTTTTTAAACTATTGACAGATTATTAAATGTCCATTAAAGTGATAATAAACCTAAAAAAATAATAATCTTGAGGCATATTCAGAACAATAATTATTTACTTACATATTAAAAGTCTCTATTTAAAAATCACAATGCAACCCTGATATACCAATTATTATTTTAAATCTTTATATGCTACAAACCACTAGGTTTTACCATGAAACATTTACATTTTAATATTTGTTCGACTTTTGCATATTATAACAAGCTGAATAAGTATGTTGTCTAATTTGTTTCACGTAATCTTTATTTGACCGAAGTTATATTTGTAACAAAATTGAAACACAAACTTTACTTTGATTTTAAAGGCTACAGTATGCACACTGTAAAAACCAATTAGTTACATAAAGGGAGTAAACTTGTTGCCTTAAAATTAAGCAAATTAATTTGGTGTAGGGCAGCACGGTGGCTCAGTGGTTAGCACTGTAGCCTCACAGCAAGAAGGTTCAAGTCCTGGCTGGGCCAATTGGTGTTTGTGTGGAGTTTGCATGTTCTCCCCGTGTTCACATACGTTTCCTCCAGGTGCTCTGGTGAATTGGATGAGCTAAATTAGCCGTAGTGTGTAAATGTGAGAGTGTATGGGTGTTTCCCAGTACTGGGTTGCGGCTGGAAATGCATCCGCTGTGTAAAACAAATGCCAGAATAATTGGCGGTTCATTTTGCTGTGATGACCCCTAATAAATAAAAGACTAAGCCTAAAGAAAATGAATGAATGAACTTGGTGCATAATTATAAAAATAAAGCTGTCAACGTAATAGTTACAAAAGGTTTACTCACTTATTATTTAAAGTTATTATTATAAACTATTTGATGCAGATATCATACATGGGACATCTGGTCTTTAATCCATTTGCCAAAAGTTTTGGAGGGAGTTCCTAAATGTTCATTATTGCTATTAAACATCAATATTAATTATGTTTCAACACTAATGAATTCTACTTCAGAATAACTTAAATATTTAGTTTTAAGATACTCAAACTAGATTTCATTGACAATTATATGTCAACATCTAGGTCTTAGAAGAAATGCATACAGAATGACAGAATTCTTATTTTGGGTGAAACCCCCAATTAATTTTAATTCTTAAAAAGAGTCTTAAAGCGTCTTTAAGGAACAGTTTCAGCATTTTGTAATTCATGAGTGTTTACGGTTGTGAATTGCATTATGGGAGGTTGATCTCTGCTCTGTAGACTTCTGATGTTAAAAATTCAGCTCTACAGTTGAACAAAGTGACATTTACTGAAATTTTAGTAGTTTGAAATTATATAACGGATAAAAAGAGAAGTCTGTAAAATAACAGAAAATGTTTAATACAATGTTTTGTACTGTAATATACAGCAACCCAAACAAATTGCCACTTTAAACTAATCAAAATGTTAATAAGTCACTTTTCAAGGTTAAAAGTAGTTTTAAGAAAGATCAAGGTCCCTTAATGCAATCCAAAAGCATAAATAAATGGGGGAAATTTTTAAATAAAAACATGAATCACAAAATACGAAATACTAATAATTTATGGATTTATTTTTCGTGCATGGTGAATATTAACCTTGCTAATGGGGTTGCATGTGGACTCCATTCACAAATTAGCACAGGCTGTCATACCTTATTGCTTTAAGTAATAAAAGAAAAAAAACAGACCCACATCAAACATCCAGGAATTGTTCAAAGTAGTTCTGACCCCTGGCAAAGGCACTGAAACGGGACTAGCAGTTGTGTCGTCACACAGGAATCAAACCTTTCCACAAGACCATCACTGTAGCTAAATCTGACTCTGCACTTCCTGTTAAGTATGTTGAAGGAGCTGTTAATGAGCGTATGGAGTTGAACTCTAAGCTGATTACAAGCTTATTGGTACAACTATAGCGCAGCGTGAAGTGAACCAGATGGCTGACGCCGGCTCTCATTCATTTACAAGCGCAGAATCACTCCAGTGCAAATATTTGTACAAATCCCCATTTATTTAATGAATTTTCGATTTCAATAATAGAAACAACAAAATGTGATGCATTACGAACCATGTTGAATAAAAACAGGAGGAAGATAACGATGTAGTGCCGTGGTTCATAGCTCATTTCTGGCCAAATTCAGCCTTTTTCTGCCCTTTCAAACAGGTTTCTACTGTACACACAGCATCGTAAAACCTAATATCTGCACTGGCAAAGAGGACAAAACCTCCAAAATGCATTAAAATCATCAATTTGCACCCCAAACAGATGCCAAAAACGTTTAAAAAACATAAATGTTGATTGCAGTAATGGGCCTTGTCCATTGAAATTAAGTGAGAATCCAGAGAAAAATGGAAATGAAAAGAGGAAGAGTTGGTTTGGAAGCAGATTATATCCCAATGCTTTCTAATGAATATCTGCCTTCATCTGCTTATCATTTGGCAAGTCTATTCTCTGACATAATTATTTTTCTTTCCAAAACAAAAGAGAAACGTCTTGGCTATAAGAAAATGCCCCCCAGAACGGACATGACCATACACTACTTGGATTTATAACATACATCAATATTTGCACACTGAAACAAAATGATGTACAATCGAAGTATACACTATTGCATTCACAACAACAGCTTATAGGGGAAACATTTGGCATCTAAAAAAACGTACTCACTCTAATGTAGGATTTCTAACAGTAACCTGACTGAGTCCTTCACATTTAACATGACGGGCATTTCCTTATTGCTAAAATGAGGCTCTTGCAGATACTGAAATCAAGTTTACACAGTGCATCCTTTTCAATCAGAACAAGTCACAATCTTGATTCTGATATAATTAAAATAAATAAGACCATTAAAAATAGTTGCCTATTTGTCCTAAGAGCACAAAGAAAGCATAGATTCGCTCGATGATTTGGCATAGCGTTCATCAAAAAGTCAGGGCGGTCCCATTTTAGCCCATTTAAGCAAATTAAAAATTCACATTTGAGATGCATCGCGCTTTCGCAGTTGACTAGTAAGGGCTAAAGACATTAGGATTTTCATCAGAAGCCTCCTCTGAAAAAAAAAGTGCATAGAAAAAAAATAATAAAAATTTTACCAGAGTATATTCAAGTGTTTCGATCTTTTTAGGGAAATGTACGACCAAGCACGGCACGTTAGCTGACATTAGAAGCGTTTGCCTTGGCTTCGGTCATTAGGAAGAGTCGTTATGCAGCATAAAATTGATCGGACCTTCAATGAAATGTAACAAAGCAAAATGTAACAGATGACTGCAAACTTAAACTAATAATAAAAAAGCCACATAATGGCTCGGCATGTGGATGAAGTGGGAAGTTTTTGCGCACATGTTCCTATGCTGTATAGTTGAGACATGCTGTTATTGCTTTGCATGCACTCATATGATCATTCCCCTCACATCCATGCTTCGAACACAGTAGAAAAAAATCTAATTAAATAAATAAATAGCCAGGACCAGAAAAAAAAAAAAAAAAAAAAACACCCCTAAATTTAAAACCCACTTCCCTCCTGGAGCGCTGCCTAATGGCACCAGTCTTATATAACTTTGAAATAAGCGTGTGGTTATAGACAAGCGAACAGACAGACATACACACAAATGGAGACACCGATAAAGTGAGATTGGCAGAGGCTTCCTTGTCTTTTGGCAAAGTGCCACTCGTTTCCAGTGGGTCAGAGTCAGGGTGTGGCTCAATGGCACAGTTTAGTCCTGGTGCCGTGATGCCCTGCGATAAGCACACTACATTAGGGGCCTTTACAGTCTGTCAGCAAGACCCCTCGGTGATGACCGGGACCAGGGCCAGGCAGGTGGCTCATTTCTGGGTGTTGTACACGGGCTGGCTGGCTGCGAAATGCTTAGACTCTGAGGTGTTGACCGTGGAACTGGGCTGGATCAAAATAGGGACATCTGCGCCTACAAAAAAAACCAAAAATATATTAGGGACAAAATTAGAAACTGATTAGGTCTTCAGTTACTCTTAAGTAAAAGTGGTTAACCGATACATATTCAAAAATTATGTTTACTGCTCGTTTAAACTACCTATATAAAATGAGCTGAAACAACACATTTCTTGAGTTTTTTGGGAGGACAACAGTCTTTTTGTTTAATTCACTTAAATTTATAAAATCAAGTTAACTTCATTCTTTCATGTTTTTCCAATAAAAAGTGATTGTGTGGAAACCTGCATTACATATACAGTGCATGTTCAAGTGGCCATTGGTAATTCATATATTGTAATATTTGAACATATATTTGGAAAAATATAATTAAACAATTGCTGATTTGCTGCTTAAGAAACCTTTCTAAATATGATAAATTCTGAAAATCATTGTAAAGCTTCATATTTCTGTGGTAATACCGTGAAAATAATTTTTTCATTTATTGCACATTTTTTAAATATTACTTGTGCTATTTAAATGAGATTTTTCAGTGTTTTTAAACTAAAATGTTTTAATAACAATAACTTCTAAAACAAATTTGTCATTGCCAAGATAGCTGTACATAATATTGTACTAGTTATTTTACAAGACAGCAGTAGAATTTGCTTAAAGTGCTAAGGTTTTTATTTTAACAAGGCAAGTTAGGTTCATCAGCATGGTTTCTAACAATCAAAATAATTCTAATAATATTGACAAAATTTTTTTATGAAAAATAAAAGACTTTATTTTAGATTTTATTCCAGCCAAACTAAAAAATTAGACAATTTTAAAAACAACAACAACAACAACAACTATATAATAGAAATACTGCAAAAATGTACTTGCTCTGGCAATATTGACAAATAATAATAAAAAATAGAATAATAATTT
Organism: Danio tinwini; assembly: GCA_903798205.1. Lineage (NCBI taxonomy): Eukaryota > Metazoa > Chordata > Actinopteri > Cypriniformes > Danionidae > Danio > Danio tinwini. The sequence continues at coordinate 16,795,702 of CAIGQZ010034990.1, read as the reverse complement.
TGCCCTCAACTGTATACAAGCACTCAAAAGTAGGGCTGCACGATTAAATAAAAAAAAGATTCTTAATTCAGCTTTTCTACGATTCAGCCAATAATATTTTCAAAGTCAGGAGAGAAGCATAAAGGCGGACGCACAAGTCTTCACATTGTTTTATATATGTTGCTCAGCAACATGGACACCTCCTAATGGCGTTTAAAGTGTCACATACTGTATTTTATTAGGTATAATTCACCAAAAAATGTCATTTCTGTCTTAATGTAATGATGTATTCGCAGCCGCGAAATCACACGTGAGCTGACGCACTGTTTGTTTACTACTGAGAGGACGTGTGCGTGCCCGCCAATGATGTCTACTTTAGTGAACAGAACCTGCATAGGCTGTGAACAACAGGTTATAAAGTTGCAAATAAAGTTCAGTTTGCGCAGTTTTGGCAGTGAAACCAGCATGCACATCATTTAAATGATCATACTGCATTTTACAGTTATCATTACAACAAGCATTTGATATGTTTTTTCTTTCATAGTGAACACAGTGTTGTGGTTGTGGTAAATGTTTAACAGTGTCACTATAACTACTCTAGCCTATATAATGTTAAATACAATGCAGGAAGAAATCTGATAAAGACAAATTTTACCAGTAAAAAAATGGTTTAATAATGTTGTCAATGACAAATGACAAGCATATGTCTCAAACATAATAATTAAACTTCAGAATTATGAATAGTTGTATTCCGATGTTATCCCTTTACTGTGAATTAACAACTAGGACATATTTAAAGTCAAGTCCACCGTTCCAAGTCTATACAAAATTTAGCATTTAGCCAACAGTAGACCTACACATAGTCCTGATATTATTATTTTTGTTTTACCATATGTTTGAGAATAACAACAATAATAGCAGACTCATATTAACCTTTATTTTACGTCTACAGAATCGTGAGAAAATCATGATCTTGATTTTAAGCAAAAAAAAAAAGAAAAAAAAAAAAAGTGATTCTTATTTTAGCCAGAATCGTGCAGCCCTATTTAAAAGTAGCAATATAAAAAGTATTTTGCCTCTAAAAATACTCAAGGGCACAGTGAATTGATCAGAGATAATAGTAATTTTTTTTTATTCCAATAATTGTTTGGTATGTTGAACTGTCTAGCTATAATCTACAATGGAGAAGCAAAAATATTTTCTAATTCATTTTTCAAATGTAGATTACATGTATCCATTTGACAGACACTTTTATCCCAAGCTACTTAAATTGCATTAAAGGTATACGTTTAATGATCTGTTGCTTTATCTAGCAAACTCACAACCTTAGCCTTGCTAACAACATGCTCTACTATTGGAGGAACAGGAATATTGACAATGACAGACCACTGAAGACCAAAGACTACATTAATGGCCGCTGAAAATGCCCCCCCCCCCCCAAAAAAAAAATTGTCATGTTGAAATATGGCGATTGGACACATCTTATATATACTGCATATAAAGATTACTGTAATGCAGAGCTTATTGAAGGAAAGGAAATATGCATTACTTAATTCTGTTCAACATTTGCCAATCTCAAAATGCTCAAATATAAGCCGACATATTGGTCTATCAGTACTATTAAGTAAATTAGGTGCACCATATGTTCATGCAGATAAAAGCAGACTCTATTCATCTCGGTTTTGCATGAAGCCATCAGTTTTGAGGATTAGACAGCACAGAGGGACAGAACATGTAGTTTTAATGCAGTTTGTTGGTATAAAGGATGTGCACAATATGCAGAATTTTTTTCTTTGCAAGCAGGAAAAACTCACACTAGGCCTACATTGATCAGATTCAGTTTACTGGGATTATGGCCAGCAGTGGTCATAGCTCTACGATACAAAACATACCTCCCTTCCCTGATGCAGCTCTCCCAAATCACCGCCCCGCTAATGGACAGCAATCCGTATGCAGCAATAAATGCAAAAATGGATTTCTTAATGAATGTATTCACTACAAATGCACCATTAATAGTGATAACACTGTGAAAACAAAACACTCTATATATAAAGTTGAAGTCAGAATCATTAGCCTCCCTGAATATTTTTTCACCCAATTTCAGTTTTACAGAAAAAGATTTTCTTCAACACATTTCTAAACATAAGTTTTAATAACTAATTTCTAATAACTGATTTATTTTCTCTGTGACAGTACATAATATTTTACTAGATATTTTTCAAGACACTAATATTAAGCTTAAAGTGCAATTTAAAGGCTTAACTAGGTTATTAAGGTTAACTAGGCAAGTTAGGCATATGGTATAACAATGGTTTGTTCTGTAGACAATCAAAAAACAAATATTGCTTAAGGGGGCTAATAATATTGACTTTAAAATTATTAAAAAATAATTAAAAACTGCTTTTATTCTAGCTGAAATAAAACTAAACAAGACTTTCTCCAGAAAAAGAAAATATTATATGAAATACTGTGGAAAAACTCCTTGCTCTGTTAAACATCATTTGGGAAATACTTGACTTCAACTGTTTATACTCTGTATTAAAATAATAGAGCTAAAGAAAATCTAAGAAGACAAATGCAACACAAAACAGGTGAAATGGGCTATTTATGGAGGTTGACATTGCTGAACAGATGGCTGAGGTGACAGACCAGCGGTGCCTCTGTACGAGACGCATCGTGTTGATTGTGTTTCAATCAATGACATACACCTGCTTTGACAGCTTTGCTTCATGCTGACGCAAGAATCTCAACAGAAATCCCATTTCAGGCTGACTCACTCATACTCACTGGCCTTCTAACATCCTCGAAAATAGTGCTTTTACCACTCAATAATTTAGGTTTATATTAATAATAACAAAAACAACAATAATAATAATAATAAAACGTATGCATAACATCCAGATTACCAGTTATAATTACTAGTACATTTTTATATATAAAATTATATTTAAAAATAAAAAGTAAATACAAGGGAGATTACCATGCATTAAAGGATTTTAAATGCATAACGTGGAGTCAAAGTAAGAGCCACCCAACATGAAGCACAGGACTTTGCCTCCACAAAATGCATTTAAGATCTTTTAACACCCAGCCAGTCATTGATTATCCTGCTTATTTGCAAAGTTATAGATGATTCTTTGAAATTTGACCGAATTTTCATTGGTTATAACATGTTAGATCTCTTGGTCTCCACTTTGAATCAGTTGCATGTGTGCGCATGTAAATAACCAAGGCATATCTGATAGCTCATAGTAACATGTGTTAGCTACCTCTTCACAAACATTTGACCATATTTGCAAGTTGGTTATTCTTCATTGTCTCTCAGGTGAAGCACACATCAGTGTCCTTAAAATTACACAGATGAATGAAGGCATTGGCTATGAGTTACCATGGTTACTAATGCTTGAGGGAAGTACATTTATTTCAAATTTAATCTTACTACTTGCATTTTATTGCTCACCTTCCAGCAAATCCCAATCAAGAGTTTATATATATATAAAAAAATTAACGCATTTAACGCAGTTGCAGTTTTTTTTTTATTTCCTGTTGTGGCCGACGTGTGTTCAGGGCCGGCGCGTCTGTAGAGGCGACCTAGGCGGCCGTAGAATAGTGAGCGAACCCCCCCGGTTCTCACTTCCACCCCCTCCCTCCCGGTCCTTCCTTTCATCCGCGAACCGGCCACTTTTTATTTCACTTTCGAGTTGAGGGCGGGCGGCATGATTGCCGTTCGCCTAGAGAGCCAGTTCAGCTTGGTCCAGCTCTGCGTGTGTTTAATGTGCAAAGAAATATGGATAAAACCAAGGAAGCGCTCTTAGAAGGAAAGTTTCAGTATAAAACAACTAAGGTTGCATCACCTGAAGGGAGTGCGCTGTGCTGTACACTCTCTCTCTCTCTCTGACTGCTGTACACTCTCTGTGTGTGTGTGTGTGTGTGTGTGTGTGTGTGTGTGTGTGTGTGTGT
>CAIGQZ010034990.1:16756824-16791753 GCA_903798205.1 Danio tinwini | reverse complement strand
GTGTGTGTGTGTGTGTGTGTGTGTGTGTGTGTGTGTGTGTGTGTGTGCCCTGATAATGTCAATAGACTGGACTGTCTTAGCAACTGGCAATTTATAATTAATGTTCTCAACTCGCAATACAACTTTACAATGAATACAATTGTTTGTAATTAATACTTTATTATTATTATTTTCCAATTTCCATATTTGCAATGCCTGCATTTTGGATTTTTTTTTTATTCGTGATTAATCATGATTAATCACAAAAAAGGTGTGATTAATTAGTTAATTTTTTTAATCAATTGACAGCACTAATTTATATATATAACCCCACTTGTTGTTAGAAAAATATATATTATGTAAAAAAAATCATTTACAATTCTTGCACCTCCTGGACACCAAACTTCAGAACATTTATGAGTTTCAAAGTACTCAGTAGAAAAAGGCTTGTTCGCACAACATGCAAAACACAGACATCCACACCTAACATGCAAACTTTAGACTCATGCACGGGCCATGCAAAGCAAACACATCTTGATATCTCAAAATCTGTAATGCAAGTATCTGGGTTTCAGTACAATGCATAGTTGTTCAGTGCTTATTAAGTTTCTTAATATGGAAAATATTTAATCTACTAAAAGAGCTCTGAAAGCACTGTTTAATATGCATCAGTCAGGATCTCAAGATATTGGGTGTTACAATGTTTAATAAAGTCTGAAAACCAGATCCAATGATTAATCTGAAGCCTTTGTAGGAGCTAACAAATAGCGGCACAGTAATTCAGATGTCAGTGAAAGACAATGCTGTGAATCATGGACAAACACAGGGTTGTGCAGGTTGACATTCACAATGCAGTGACTCATGCTGTTGAAGAGTCTTACAAGTCATTTTGAATCCGGTAAAGTTTCACAGCAGATTTCTGGACCGGGACTAGGTATAGGTTGAACGATAATTATTGTTTCACCTGTCAAGTAAAAGGGAAACCATTACCTCATACTATAGGTCACAGGAAAGATTTCAGTGTACATTGTACAGTGTAGTTCTTACATAACTGCAAAGATAGCCAAAAGTAAAACATTTAAATAAATGGTTGACGCAAAAATTAAATCCTGCTGTTAGTTTACATGTAGGGGACTTTTTTTTTCTTCATTAAACCATTAAAATCGTTTTTAAGGTTCCAGAACTTTGAGGAGAGCTGAAAGAGAGAAACACAAAACATACAGGACAACAAAATTAACACCGGTGGCTCCTCCGAGGTCTTTTGGAGCGAAACAACCAGTGTGTGCAAAAAAAATAAACTCCCCATCAAACCTTCTTTAATGATCTCCGAAGAAAACAAAAATCCAATTATATCTTGGATGCCCTTAGAAAGAGCAAATTGGTAGCAATTTTTCATTCAGGCGAACGCTTGCTTTAAATCCACTTAGAGTGCATCATTTACAAAAGGTCAATATCTCTATGATTACACTTTGGTTTGTGTAAACAATATATTCAAACAATACTTTTTGCTAATAATATAATCCAATAATATTATTCATAAAAATAAAAAATAACACTTTCTTCATTAACAGAATATATTCTTTGCATTACAAACCTGTAACATGCCAAAACTGCTTGTCTATTAAAATTGACTATCATACAATTGCTAGTGCTAAATTTAGACACCACAAAACTGATGAAACACTTTGCGCCTTGCATCCAATAAATAATACAAAAGCTACATTAGTATCAGGAAGATGAGGCACTCAATAGCCAATGTCCTTTTTGACTAATACACATACACATCTTGAACGCTCAAAATGTCCATCCAGGAAATGACTGAGGCTAGACAAGTAAAATGAGTCCAGTCTCACTCGACACGTCATTTATTTGACTATTAAAAGATAAACTGCATTCACCTTCAAGTCATTTCAAACACTAGAAGAGATCAGAATAGAGACCTATATTTTAATACTAAATGCAGTGCAATGTTTGAAGATGATGGGTGACTCTGAAGGCAATCAATCTCCTCACATATTTATTTATCTAACCTGACTTGAAGACTGAATTTGTTTTCTTCTTATAATGCTGAAATTTTACAGTAGGAGCCAAAGACACAATTAGTGTTGTCAAAAGTACTGACTTTGGTACCTATCAGCCCTGAAATTGTAAAAAACGTCCAATTTCTGCTAACATTTGAGCGCTGTTGAGCAGGATCTTATACACCAGTGATTGGCCATTGTGCTCATGCGCTTAACAGATATGATTGGCTCTTCACTAAGTGCTTACAAGTGATACAGTGGAGAGTTTGAAAGCTGCATATATCAGAAGATCCATTTATAATGTCACAAAAAAATCGAATTCTGATAAAAGCTGTTCTTTTGCACTCTCTATTCATTGTAGAAATACAGTTTTTTTAACATAAGTTTGAAAGAAAAATGACTAAATGCAGACATGCAATATCCTATTATTTGCATCCAAAACAAAGATTTGTATTTGTTTGTGTACAGTGTATAATTATGTAAAAAAAACTTTTTTTTTTGTTTTGTTTTTTTAGTTTTTCAATTAGCTAAATCGAGTCAAGTGCAGTAGACTGAAACATTGACAACTTAGAATGAGTTAAAACAACACAACTAATAAAGTTTTTTTGGGACAACTTAATTGTTTTATGTTCAATCCACTTAAAATTTGTAAAACCAATCAAATTAACTTAAAATTAATTTGTGTTGGAAATGTGTGGAACCCAGCATTTTTTTTTACAGTGTACTTAGGTTAAAAGTTAAGTTAACTAAAAAACAAATCTGTGCAGCAAGTGTAATTAAATTGAATCAACATTTTTAGTGACAAAAATATAATATATTTGAGAAAATATTTATATTTATCTATAAAATATATTTGTATATGATTCAAATTATATATAAACATTCATTTAAATATCTATGCAAATAAATTTGGTTTCTTTTTATGTATGAGTGCATATTACACATACAAAATAAATAATATAAACACATGAAATAAAAAAACTTTTACTTTGAATGTGATTAATTGCAGATAATTAGGCCAACACTAATTTATAATGATTTAAAACTTCTTGCTGAACAGTAAAACTGTGGTTTGAAAGTGTGGAAAAATATATAAACAAATAACATTTTGGACTGCACTGTGATAATTTTAAGGTCATCAAATGATAAACATGTTCTAATATACACAGTAAATAAAAGTAAAAAATAACAATAAAAAAATGTAAATATTATATATACACTGTATTACACACTGATTATTTTGTCACTGACCCACATATTATTACATAAAAATACATTTAGCACAACACTGTATTTCAATAAAGCGCAATGTTGACTCGACAACCCTTCTGATGGATGTATACATTTTTACATCATGATTTAAACAGGTCATTGCTGAATTCATTAGTTTTTTGTGCCATTTGCAACATCATCAAACTGCCAGATAAGCACTACCGCAACCACATTAAAGAACAAAAAACAAAACTAGAGTCAGATCAAAACAAGCATTCCGTCCCAACAAACTCACCTCCTCCATCCTGCTCTGCTTTGATCTGGGCCTCCAGGTCTTCTGGGTCCACGTACTGGTAGTTCTCATCCTCCTCTGGTGGTTTGCACTTTCCACAGCAGAAACAGCAGCAGCAACAGCAGCAGCAACAGGAGAAAACCGCACAGCACATGACTGTGGCCTGGAGAGAAGACACAGACCTCAGATCAGAGACAACTCTCTCAGAAAGGCGCATGTTGGAGATTTAATTCCACGGTGCAAGGCGCTTCCACAAACTATTATCAATCCTGGTCATGAGAGATCACCAGGCTAGGAAGTTCCCAAAATGAAATGAGGAAAATGACTGGTAAAATACAAAAATACATTGCCAATACCAGCCTGATACATTTTTGTCAAGCAGGCTTAATGCAGAAATTAATTGAGCACATGTGGATCAAAAGACACAATCACCTGTAAAGAAAATTCAGAATGTAGAATGGCAAAAAACAAAGCCTGCTTAAAAAAAACATCTGTTCTGTTGCAATTATGGGAATGCATTGGTTTTTAAGAAATTTCCTTCTGTGATCATTACATTTTTTTTTCTCCATTTCTGCTTCTCTATTTTCCACTAAATGCTTTTGGTGGCAGTTCAGTGAAAAATCTGAATGAGTGAAATATTGCAATGGAAGACTGAATGAATAACTTTATTAAGAATTAAGAATAACTCTCAGTTTCTAGATGTAATGGATTTTGATTAGATTAGATTCAACTTTATTGTCATCACATGTACAAGTACAAGGCAATGAAATGCAGTAATCACGCATATATGGTTTAAAGTAAAACATTATAATATATTTTATATTAAGTTCTGACAACAGTTCTTACAAATTTCACATAAAAATAGTCATTCAGAGAAGACAAACATGTCTGAAAAATAAAAAATAAAAAATTCACAGAATAAAACTAAAATAATAGTTTATTCCAACAATGTACCAAAATTACCAAAATGTAAAGGAAGACATTTCAGATAATTCAGGGAGAATTTAAGATTTAACTGGTCTTAACTATTTCTGGAAGTCAATCGTATAAAATTAATTTTGCCATAATGAATGAATGAATGAATGAATGAATGGGGGCAACAAAGTGGCTTAGTGGTTAGCACTGTCGCCTGACTCGGCTCATAGCAAAATGGTTGCTGGTCGAGTTCCGGTTGGGCCAGTTGGCATTTCTGTGTGGAGTCTCCACGTTTTCCCCGTGTTAGCATGGATTTCCTCCAGAAGCATGGATTTTCCCCCACAGTCCAAAGACATGCGCTATAGGTGAACTGAATAAGTAAATGTGTGAAAGTAGTGTATGTGTATGAATCAGTGTGTTTGAGTGTTTCCTAGTACTGGCTTGCAGCTGGAAGGGCATCCGCCGTGTAAAACATATGCTGGATAAGTTGGCAGTTCATTCCGCTGTGGTGACCCATGATGAATAAAGGAACTAAGTCGAAGGAAAATAAATGAATGAATGAATGAATGAAATGTGTACCAAGCAAAAATCTAATAAAATTCACACTACTTCTCATTTCACGAAAACCACAAAGTAATTGATGTTGCGTTCAGACTGCAGGGCCTGAACCATGAAGCTGGATGAGCTGGCAAGCCAGTTAAGTTTCAATTTAGTATTCACCAATCTTGGGATTTAGGTAACATTAAGTTAGCTTGCCTCAGAATACTGTACAGGCCCCAGGTCAGATTATATGATATGTTGGTTTCTAAATTGGCTCCCATGGTGTAATCATGGACAAGAAAGGTCAAACTACACTTTGTATTTGTGGGTTAAAACTAGTGAACAATGATTTTCTGAAAAAATAAACAAGCTAACGAAGCACCACTAAAACAGTTCCCCTAAAAAGACAAAACAGACACTACATTGTATAATTCCAACAGCACCAATACTATCATATCTTTTCTCACTTCATATCTTGTTCACCATGTTTGAAAGTAGTGTACTAATGCACTCCTGAGTCCTGTGCTCCTATTAGTCAAAATCACATGTGAAGAAACCAATCATGCAGGACCGAAAATAAATTAATCATGCTATTCTTTCTGTCAGGATACTATAAGTTGTGGTGCCATTTGTTAAAGGAATAAATCATCCAAAACTGAAACGTCTCTCATCATTTACTCAGCCTTTACTTGTTCCAAGCCTGTTTGACTTACTTTCTTCTGTTGAATGCAAAAGAATATAACTTGAAAAATGTTGGAAACCTATAACCATTGACCTCTATAGTTTTTTTTTCCTACTATGGAAGTCAATGGTTATAGGATTTCAGCTTTCATCAAAATATTTTATCTAAATATCCTAAACAGGCTTGGAACAAGTAAAGGCAAAATAAAGAAGCTAATAAAAGGTTGGGGTAAATGTTAATTTTTTGGTGAGCTCTCTCATTAACAACTATAAAATTGTTTAAATCTTGCATCCCGATCCCCATTACAACTACCGTTACAACTACCTGACCCGCATGGCCTTTGTTTTACTCATAACCAAATCATAAATAAATAAAAACAAGTTACACACAAATTACGACCTGTCAATCCCTTTTTCCGTTGGACTCTGGTATGAATAGGCAGAGTGAGAGTAAAAACGCTGCACAACCAACAGAAACCAACCAACAGTATCTGAGGTTTTCACTAAAATTACTAAGTACAAGCGTGAAAGCGAAAGACTGAAGCAGTGTACTGATGCTGTCACACGTTACCTGATAGATTCAAAAGACTGAAGAGTCGTTAGATTGAAACAAGATTAATTAAATATCATGTTTAACAACTAACTTATAGTGAGACGCGATCCAGCAGTACATCCTTAATAAACTGTCCGATGTGCACTGCTCTTTGGAGCTCAGACGAGCGCATGACAGTGTGTGTGTGTGTGGTCACGTGATGTGTGTTTTTAGCATACGGAGGGCTGTTCAAAAATGCTTGATGAAACGCCAGTGTGGACGTGGATCATTTTCATGCTAAAATGACATTTTAAAACTAAGCTGTATTAGTGTAAACGGGGCCTAAGTGTGTATTTTTCACAAGCGGGTTTGCAACAGGATGCTGAGGCGGCATCGCCGATCCTCCGCCCCGCCCATGATGTCTATAGGCCATCGGTGATGGACGATGGCATAGTCTATCGACCCAACCATAATAATGTTAAAACCAAAGTGCAGCCACACATCAGCTTTAAAAGCTGGAGGCACCTTTATATTTTCTGCCATGCTCACTTCTCCTTACTTTTGATACCGTACTTCTTGGCGTTTTGTTGATCGCGAGTTAACGACATCTACAGGAGCGGAGGAGGTCGTTTGGCACAACTCAAATCGATACTTGAGGTTGGACTATCGATACACTATCGTAAAAGAAATACTATCGCAATAGTTAGATGTATCGATATTTTTGCACAGCCCTAGTCTAGACAAATATGCCATTACAGAATGTCCGGGTAGGTCAACACAATAAGTAAACGGTAAATAAAAGCTCTGCTTATATTAAAAACTAGCTCTCACCTTGAACCACCACTTTGACATGAGGAAGTAGTATTTGACACTCTCTTCACCAAACTGCTCTGACACATAGAGTCCCATAGAACCGTACTCATCATAGATCTTGCGCTTAGTCTCATCGGTGAGGATTGAGTTGGCATTATTGATTTCTTTGAACTTTTCTGCAGCTTCAGGGTTGTCTGGATTCTTGTCTGGATGGTATTTCAGAGCCAGTTTTCTGTAAAGGCAAAAAAACCGAGCATGTGTTAAAACAATGGAGTACTTACAACATGTTTTGATACTGTTTCTATCATGGCCAATGCAAAACACAAAAATGGGTTATGATTGAAATTATTTAAGTTTATACAGCAAAGTAGTGTTGTCAAAGAATTTCTGTACCAATCAGTACTGAAGTTGTTGAAAAAAAGAAATGAAAAGAAAATAAAACAATGCTGTACTTAATTTTTTTTTCAGTTTAATTTTTTTTTTTATTAATTTTTGCATAAAATTTGAAGGTTTAGAGAGTAAAATCTAATATTACTGAACAAAAAACAAAGTATAAATAATACTAAAATTAGACAATAAGACAAAATATTACAATCTCTCTACCATGCAACAATTATTACCGGTCTATGTAGTCAAAATATTTATAAACAAGTTTATCTTATACATCGTTTCTGCAGGTTTTACCAAGTCCTTTTTAAGACAATAAAATAAAAAAAAGACATATATAAGACTAAAAGTAAAGGATTTTTAAATAGCCAATCATACTAATTCTAATTAGTTATTTCTTGCAATTTATATTTATTATATATTTTAAATAATCTGTCAAAACAAGCAGACCCTAACTGTACACAAAAACTCTTTAAAAACTAAATGTATGCACAACAGACTGTTATAATATGAGTTATGAATATAGTTTGGCTAAAAGTTTTATTGAGATGTATTGTTGGTGATATGATGCGTGTTGAATTGATTGGGTAGCTTTACATTCATTCATTAATTTTCCTTCAACTTAGTCCCTGATTTATCAGGGGTCACCACAGCAGAATGAACTGCCAACTACTCTGGCATGCGTTTTATGTAAGGGAGGCCCTTCCAGCCGCAACCCAGTAATGGGAAAAGTATAAACAAAGGAAAACTAAGACCTGTTTAAAATGATTTAATACCTACAAGACAATATTTCAGTGAATTTAAGACTTGAGCCTAAAATTATGTTTTTGAAATTTAAGACATTAAGACTTTTTAAGATTCTGTGGTTACCCTGCTTATATCACCATTAAAATGGGAAAATAATAAACTCACAGCATTTACAGTACCTGTAAGCTCTTTTAATGTCCTCTGCTGTGGCTCCTTTCTCCAGTCCCAGCACCTTGTATAAACTGTCCCCTGTAGTGGACATCTTCCTCTGAGGCCTGTCAGAGGGCGGCTTGGCGTCTGCCATGATTCAAGCTGAAGAACAGCAAAAAACATTAAATTATGCATTCAAAACATTCACTGCATCCAACAGGAGTTGCTTCACATGCAGCATTATTGACACATATAACAATGTACACAGACACATACTGGGCGGATACAAGGTGTGGCAATGTTGAATGGTGCTCATGTTGAAATATACAGGTGTGGTTTTCAGATGTGGGAACAACATCAATGACTTAAATGCTACTGGGAAAACATGAATTATATATTTCCGCTTATATTTTTGAAAGCGTGTCACCAAAATGCAATGATAGTCAGAGCAATGGCTTCCCCATTCTCAGAATGCCTTTGCATAAGATGATTATGTTTTGCTGATCTCACCGATTACAACCCCATGTTGACAAAGCCATTAGACGTGTATGCACACACAACACCTTCCCAGATCATTAAAGCCTTTAAGTGATTTAAACACTAAACTCAACATGGGTCTTTTTGAGAAATGCCCTGTTGAACCACATCTCCTCTGTCTCTTGAGTGTAAACTGGCAACAACACCATTCCTAAATCTTTGACATTAAAAATGCTGTTGTTTTTTTTAATTTCTGTTCTAGACTGAATTACATTTACATTTATACAAACTTTTTAAGCAGCATAACCAGTTAGAACATTAATAGACAAGAACAATAAGAAGATTAGCATTGCAATTAAAAGAACGTACATTTTACAGTGGTCCCTCACCATAACACAGTACTACAGTAGGCCATTTATTAAGAAATGAAGAAAAATATATTTTTTATCTTAATAAATAATAATAATAATAATTTATTATTATTGTTATTTTTATTATTATTATTATTATTATTATTAGGTAGGATACTGGTTTTTTTAAGTCTACTTTTACAATTTGACATTCAAACCACTGCAGAAATGTTCTAACCAACAGCCCCATGTCATATACAGTACAAATACATTTCCTAATAAATAACCTACTATGAATTAAAAGCACTAACGTATGCTATATATGTTTGTTTTCACAAGCTTTGGAGACGAAACGTAAATTCAGTTTTTACATAATAGGTCACCTATAGCTTTCGTCTTAAACCACGGCTGCGTTCAAAATGGCATAAATGGTTTTCAAAGTGCACTGCGGAACGAGAGCAATTGTCAATATGAAGATCGCTAAAACTGAGCTGTAAAAAATACTTGGAAAGCAAAATTACACTTAAGAGAGATGACGTTAATGTTTTTTTTTTGTTTTTTTAAACATTGGAAGTAGGGCTGGGCGATTTTTTTCGATTTTAAGTTTTAAGACGATTAAATTTTTTTTATAAAATTGAGGTATCGCGATTTTTTAAATAAAAATATTAAAGCAGCTTTTCCACTATTGTGCCAAACCGTTCTACACTGTTAGACAACCGTGCTGATTCTGTGTGTTGACGTCGCAGCTCTCTTGATGAGCTACCACAGCTGGCTCAGTCGCAAGGTGCGCGCCATATAGCGGAGGCGCGCAACGCGGATCCAGGCGAAAATATAAATCCAGCTTTACACTCAGGGCAGGCGAGTCCATAGAGGCGACCTAGGCGGCAGAATAGTAAGCGAGAACCCCCCAGTCCTCACTTTCATCCGCGACACCCACCCCCTCCCGTTCCTCACTTTCATCCGCAAACCGGAAAGTTTCTATTTCACTTTTCACTTTCAGGGCGTTCGCCTAGACTAGAGCGCCAGTTCAGCTTGCTCCGGCCCTGACTACACTATATACATTACACAAAATAATAAAATAGGCTCAACGTTTTATTCGTGGGGGCTAGAGCTTAATTAATTTGATTGACATACAGGCAATGAGACCTTTACTTCGCCTGACTGAGCGTGAGTTTATTGCATGCTGCGCTGTATTCGGTACCATAGATCGCTCTGATCTGGGTGAGAACTTTACCAGCAACTACATGCAATAATATATCCATGGAACATGAACTTGCAGACATTTTGAACAACGAGGAAATAATTGCACCTAATTCAAAGCCCAGACATCTGGTTTTGTATTTTATACCTGCGCAACACCTGAAGGACGGTTACGGCATGTTGTGAAGGTTGGCTGTCACCGCAGAAAGTCAAATCTTTCTTTAATTTGGACTTTTGCTTGAAAGCTTTACGGAGTGGCACAGTAGCTGTCCAGGGTACTGTAGCTATAAATTTAATCATAACCCAGATATGCACCAATAAACAAGTAAAATTAATGAATAAATAAAATAAATATGGATTCTTAAATGTCGGTATTGTTTTTACTCCAAAAAATATCAATACGTTTTGACAAATGTTTTATAAAAATAAATTGAGCAATTTTCAACATTTCAGCTATAGGCTGTTATACGATTCAGTTAAATAGAAGATAGACATTTAAATATAGATAGATATGTAACTGTGGGTTTTTTTGTTGTTCATTGTGATATTTAATATATACTGGGTGGTTTAGCTACGCAGAAATATTTTCTAAAACGTCAAGCAGGAATTTGTCTATAGGAATGTAATAGGCTACACCTTGTTGACCAATTTATGTATGTATGGCCATTAAAAATACATGTTCCTTAACCAGATGGTTTTTCAAGTTACTTATAAAGAGATTGTTACTTCAGTCATGTTGTTGTAATGTTTTAAGTTGACTATAGTTACACTGAAAAAAAAAAAAAAAAAACGAAAAACCAAAACATGAAACGGGCAAAATTTAAAAAAAAAAAACCCAACTTTTTAATTTTTTTGCCATATCGCCCAGCCCTAATTGGAAGGTTAAAAAAATAGGGCATAGGTGGGATAACTTAAAATAGAACACAACCAAGAACTATGCTTCTAATTACAGCTCGATAGGTGTGGTTGCAAGCATACAAGTTTGACAATTTGCCAATGTTCGTTGGAACGATGAATTTGGGAAATGCTCAATCAACAAACTATGTTTGTAACGACGCAACTTGTGACCTTAGTTGGCTAACAATGGTTTTCGGAAACACCCCTGATTGGCTGTAGACCATTTTCAATCAATCTCCTCAATGCCATGTCTCCTTTACAGTAAAGAATGTGTGCAGCTTACCAAATTTACATAAATCTTCTATCGCTAGCAGTGTGACTCTGAAGTGCTGTACTGTATGTTTGCAGGTTCTCTCCCCACAAACCCCACAATGTAGACAAAACATTCTGCACTGTCAAAAGCACCTGTGGTAGCACCTAAAAGGCAAACCAATGCACAAAAAGTTTGACTTTGGTTGTGCTTAAGGAAGGTATAAGTTAGGCAAGTGTTTAAACGAGAAAGAAATAATAATTTGTAAATATAATATTTGTGAAAAATAAAGTGGACTTTTTAGGAGCAAGCAAAGAAAATTCAATGAGGACTTTGAAGGGGAGACAATATGTTCTCTAAATGCAAGTTAAGAGTGCTTTTATTATTAGAAATACTTTATTTAAAAAAAGAAGAAAAAAATGGCAAATGGCTCCACCAGAAAATTATTTTACTGTACCTATTAATAGTACTGTAAAAAATACTTCCTCAGTATTCTGTTGTCATGGTACTGAAATTCGATACCAATGCATACAAAAATTTTAAACACGTCCATTTTTCGCAAACATTTGAGCGCTGTTGAGCACGTTCTTAAACAGCGCTGATTTTCCATTGTGTTCACATGCTCAATGGAAATGACTGTAATTGGCTGTGAAGGTCATCAGTTCACCGAACTCATCGCTGTTTACTTAGCTTGGTGAACTCATGATCTTCATGGCTAATCACAGTAATTTATGTTGAGCACGGAAAAACAATAGCAAATCAGCGGTTTAAGAACGTGCTCCACAGCCCTCAAATGTTCGCAGCAAATGGATGTTTTTAAAATGTCATTATTGATTGCTATCAAATCAAAGCGAAATACACTTAAGCAAATTTATTTTCTGTCTTGATGTCTGTGAAACCTATCAAAATTAAGTTCTAACTATCTGCTAAAACTTTCAGAGAATGTCAACTTCATTCAAATGGAAAACTAGTTTTTATACCTCACTAACAGATGTTTATTCTCACCTAAGGTATAAAGTTATTTAAAAGGCAAAGTACATAATTTTCACCACTAGAGGGCTCATGTTCACAACAAACAACGATGTAGTTTAATCTTAGAAGTTGTGATCTTCACAACAACCTATGTGACTCCTGGAGAAAACATGTATGTGGATGAACTAAAGCAGCAGAGCTTTTATTATGCCACATGACTGCTTTCGATCAAAATAACATGTAGAAGTTGCAGTGCTGTTTTATCATACTAAGTACATTTATAGTTCTGTAATAATGCTACTCTATGCAGTCTAACTAAACACAACATATTAAAGCATATTTGCCATTTTTATGTTTTACATAAATAAAAGACAGACATCGAAGGTATTTGAAATTATAAGGCATACTCTCTAATAAAAATGGCTTATTTCTCTGGATTTTAACATTCTTTGAAGGATTTGATTGATATTTTAAAAACGAGCAATCACGGTAATTTCTGCTGAGCGCATGAACACAATGGCCAATCAGCCGTGTTTAAACATGTGCTCAAATGTTAGCAGGAAACTGGCTTTTTAAAATGACAGTACCAATTGGTAGTTGATATGACAACCCAAATGCAAAGCCATGAACCCATCAACTTCTCCTTTGATTTATTATGCCACTGTCAAACAAGAACAGACAGTAACCAGATTGCCTCAGGAAATTAAGTTTAGAGTGCATTTGTCTAGTCATCATTTATAGTGACTAAAAGAAATAGAGGACTCACTCCAGTGTCCCTGTATCTGTAATTAAACACACACTAAACATCGGTGAGTTCGGTGAACCGATGACTTTTACAGTCAATCACAGTCATTTCTGTTAAGAATGTGAACACGATAGCCGATTTTCCACTATCGTGCTAAACCGTGCTTTATGCTGAACCGTTCCATTCTGTGCCAAACCGAGCCAGACAGCACGGATACGGTTTCATTTTCTACTGTCGTGCTGCCACAAAGCTCTTTGGAACGTTACACAAAACGCATCGGTAGTTGCCTTGGTAACACAATGTAAGCAGCTTCCCTTGTTCATTTAAATTTAAATAAGAGCCAAAACTAGTTTTTTCCATGTTCATGTGTAAAAGCGAAAGCAACCATGTGCCTAAACACTGTTATGCCCCTCTCTCCTATAGGGGTGCTAAATATACCTACAAGTTACAGCACCCTTATTTATTTAGAGGTCATATGTTGCGCGGCTCTGGGCAAATTGTATTTGGAGGGAAAATTACCAAAATGTAACCTGATGACTAAAAATGACTAAAGGGGAAACAAAGCAAGTGTATTAGTGGTGGAAATATATTTTTGGACAGGCCTTGTCAAAAGTGAGCGGGCACTTTCACTAATAAAAAATATAGCACTTAAATTATTTCATTTTTAACAATCAATTACATTACACAGCGGTTTTATTTTCAAAAGTTGATAATTATATAAAATATACAAAATTTTGATGGTAAAATATAACCATTTAAACGATGGCTGTTATTTGTTACAATATTCAAACATTAAATAACGAATGCTTCGAGTAAAATAATATACGAATATGAAACACAGCATATCAGGATATAAAGCTTATAAAGGACTATTATATTTAGCAAAATGCTGCTTTTTTATCTTTATATTTTTATAATTTCATTTTTGTTATTTAAATTTTTTTTTGTCTTCATTATTAACGAACGAGCTATAGACAAACTCCTGCTTGATGTTTTAGAAAATATTTTGCTTAGCTACCCAGTATTAAAGATCACAAAGAAAAAACTAAAACACAGAAACATATTACACAGCCCCATAAATGTCCAACTTATATTTAACAGAATCGTATAACGGCCTATATCTGAAATGTTGAAAATTGCTCATTTTATTTTTATAAAACATTTGTCAAAACGTATTGATATTTTTTAGTAAAAACAAAACTGACATTTAAGAATCCATGTTTTTATTTTATTTATTCATTAATTTGACTTGTTTATTGATGCATATATAGACTATAATTTAAATTATACAACAATACATTGGACAGCTACAGTGCCACTCCATAAAGCTTTCAAACAAAAGCTTTCCGACTTTCTACAGTGACGGCCGACATTGCAACACGCCGTAACCATCCTTTAGGTGGTATAGCCGGAATTAAATTACAAAACAGGCTGTCTGGGCTTTGAATTTAAAAGTGCAATTATTTCCTTGTTGTTCAAAAAGTCTGCAAGTTCGTGTTCCACAGATATAGGATGTTGTGGATTGTGGACATCGATGATGTTAAGCGTATCTTTATTCGATGCGCAGAAAAAAAAAGGTCTTTTAGCAGTGCATGTAGTCATTGGTAAAGTTCTCACCCAGATCAGAATAAGTTTTTGTGCTACCAAGTACAGCACTGCATGCAATAAACTCACGCTCAGTCAAAGCGAAGTAAAGGTCTCATTGCCTTGGATGTCAATCAAATCAATCAAGCTCTAGCCACGAATAAAACAATAGGCTATTTATTATTTTAAGATTTTCAATGACAGGTTAGTAATTATATTATGGTTAATTATATTCAAGTCAATGAAATAATAACTTTAATAAATAAAATATGTTCGTAAAAATGTGGTGGGCCAGTAATTCCCTTCTCTGCCAGAGACTGCTCTATGGTTTTAAAACTCTTTTCAAATTGTATTGTTTAGACCTGTATCAGTTTATATTAAATGTAGTGTAGTTTACTTGTGGATGTCTGATGACTTGCGAGCTTCCACTGAGCCATCTGTGGTAGCTTGGCAACAGAGCTGTGTCGCACACACAAAGTATATCGGCACAGTTCAGCATGGTTGTCTAACCATGCAGAGAATTCTGAGCAGAGAACGGTTTGCAATCGTGCCGCGCCGTTCCAGGCTTAGTGGAGAAACAATCGTTTGGTTGGCACGATAGTGGAAAAGCGGCTAATGGCAAATCAACGCTGTTTAAGAACATGCTCAATAGCGCTCAAATATTCGCGGGAAATGGGCGTTTTTAAAATTTCAGTATGGATTGGTATCGAATACCAGTATCGTGACAACCCTAATGTTAATAGACTTTTAAATCGAAATAAACTTAAGCAAATTTATTTTCTGTTTTGCTTTCTGTGAAATTAATCAAAATTGCATTCTAACTATCCGCTAGAACTTTCTAAGTAAGTCAACTTCATTCAAACGGAAAACTAATTTTTGGAATAATGCAAGTACATGGCAGCAAAATATATAACACTGAAAATATCCCAAAAATCCTAGGACAAACAAAAATCTTACAAATTGTACATTTAATTTAATTTCTCAAAACAAAAATACTAATTTACCTCCTTTTTGTATATTAAGTAAATGTATCTCATTTTTTTCTTTAAATGTTAGTTTAGTTTCTGTAGATGTTATTTTAAACACTTTAGACAAGTAAAATGATCATAAGAAAAGCAATACACACATAATACAATACTCTAGAAAGCCAAATGATCGGCCGTATCAGACTGCAGCTGTGCCAGCTCCATGAGCCTCAGTTCATCAAGCTGTAAGCTTATCTCAGGCTTAACTCTGTTGCAGATGAATCTAGCGGCTGTGCCATGTCTAATGAAATGCTCACTAATCACACAGGTCACCTTCTTCCAGATGATGACAACTGGCTCAATAAAACAGCATGTTTGATAACTTCATATGCATGCAGCATATGGTATAAAGAAAGTTCAAAATTAACTTGACTTTCAGGACTGCAACTAAAGGGTCACATTTTGCTGCATTATTCCTCTGAGAATTAAATAATCATGTTGGAGTTGGCATTGGTGCTGCTACTATTCATTTGCCCAACTGATACAAGCATTGCCATTTCAGTTTTGTGCAAGAAAAATTAAATGCCAAAGGCAGAATGAAACAGCAGACCACATTTAAGCCATTTATCAGCTTAATAATAATGCAACAAGCTTGAAGCGAATGCACTTACTACTTGTATGATCTCAATTACATGACTATTATTAAACAGCACTGTGTGTGATCCATTGAAAAGCTTTCAAGTCTGGTGAAAAGATCTCTGCTAGAGACCATAAATGTCTGTGATTAAAGTACAGGCATGCGAAAAACCGAAGAAGCCATTAACACACAACAGCTTTTCTTTCCATAATTTCAACAAAGATGTACACTAAATCAGGGACTTTAAAGTTGAATTTTATTACATTAATAACTTAAAGATTAAGATTTTAAGATTAGAACAATGTGTGAAAATACAGCTTTATAGTTTTAAGCTACATCAGTATTTGTGCATTTGTATTCAAATCAAAACAGTGTTGTTTTGGTATCACAGAGTAACTCTTGTAGTTTATTATTATTAGTTTGAATTAAAGTTTGGAGCGACACAGTGGCTCAGTGGTTAGCACTGTCGTCTCAAAGCTAGAAGGTCAGTGGTTTGAGTCCAGACTGGGTCAGTTGGCATTTCTGTATTGAGTTTGCATGTTCTCCATGTGTTTGCGTGGGTTTCTTATGGGTATTTTGGTTTCCCCCACAGTCCAAAGACGTGCTATAGGTGAATTGAATCAACTAAATTGGCTGTAGTGTATGTGTGTGATTGAGAGTGTATGGATGTTTTCCTGTACTGGCTTGCAGCTAGAAGGGCAACCGCTGTGTAAAACATATGCTGGATAAGTTGGCGGTTCATTCCGCTGTGGCGACCCCTGATGAATAAAGGAAAATGAATGATTGAATAAATTAAAGTTATTTTCATGATTTTTTGCTTTTTTTTTTGGCTGTCAAATACAGTTTTAATAATTTGATTTTAGCTTTGGCAGGGACAATAAATACATTTAATGAAGCTGTAAAGATAATCAATGTAACAAACATGATTTCAAATAAATGTGAATGAAAAATCATTATATAAGAGCAAATCAGCATATGAGAATCATGTCTGAAGAATCGTAATGCTAACAGTGTTGCCTGATTGGGCGGTTTTGAATCCGATTGTTCGGGTAAAAAATGACTTGGGCAGGTAGTGTACCGTCCAACCTCCTGCATTTCAGCGAGTTTTAAATAGTTTTTGGGCTGGTATCATTCAGCTACATCTGGCAACACTTAATGCTAAATTATGAAGATGTGATGCTGAAAAACTTTGGAAAAAATTACATTAACATGTATAAAAATATAAAACAGCTCTTTTCAACTGCAGCAATACGTTTTACAACATTGGCAATTTTATTACATTTTTATATAATAAATGCAATCTACTGACAAAAATACAAAATACATCTGCTGGTTTCATAAAGATATGGTAATATTAATATTTTACTAAACATGAATGAACAACGCATTAATAAATACTTGAAAAGCTTTAAAGGTGCAGTAGGTGATTGTCTTGAAAAACATTTTTGTTGTGCTGGTTAAAAGTCTCTTCACATTCCACTAGTACTGATTAAAGTAAATGATCTAAATGTATTTATATGTACTTTTATGTTCTGGGTAAGGCATAAGACAAAAAAATGTTCGTCCACTTAAAAATTGTCAGACTGACAAAAAACTCATTTACGAGTCTCTGTCAACAAGTTTAAATTTGAGAATTTCTGTGCAGCCTGTCACGCAGACAGATGACCACCTACCTACAGACCATGGTGACCTACTGTACAGCTGACAGAGAGAAACAGCTGGAGGGAAGTGACGTAATGCAGTTCAAAACAACGATCAGAAAGGTGACTATGGCTGAAGTATTATGTTTAGACAGGTATGAAACTATTTTAGTCACGCAAAGCTTATGTAGATTGTGTTCTTGTTTATGAATGAGTTATATGCACGAATGTGCTGTTCAGCCACTAAAAACATCCACCGAAAGATTGGCTACTTTGAAGTTCATTAGTACCTTTGACGGCATCGAAAATATAAGCAATGTCTCATTTCAAAAGCTGCATGCTCCGAAGAATGCAGACCTCAAAGGTGGGTCCTTTGAAGTCCACACAGGCTGAACCGAGTGTTTTGAAATGAGACAATCTAGCCTACAGAGGACAGATCTGGTCACCAGGAAATCGTAACAGCTGCTGTTAATTAGCGCCGATAAAATTTGTAATGACTTTTTTTCAAAGTGATTTTAAAACTTATTTTAAGCGATCTGAAGGCAAAACAAGACATACAAAAGCTGAAAATATATTTCCTTTGATCCATACATGTACATATAAAAAATGTAAACTGTCTATAACATCACTCTTTAGTAAGACATGTCATACTCTTTTTGTTTTTTAACATGTGTTTAGATATCCAAGTAAAAATAATCTTAACTCATACATTTAAAGTGGAATTTTATTTTTAAAAGCATCCTGCCATTATTAGCGTGCAATGAATCTTGGGATGTTCGAGGCCGCAAAGGATCCACCAGTTATGTCCTTCATTACCTGGGAAACGACGGACGCATTTTGGGGCTGCGTTTGAAAGAGCCTTTGAATTTTTTCAAAATGAGACAGCCTTTGTCGCGCCACGTTGATGCAGCGCACTTCGAATGCATCCTTCAGAGAAATGAGACATAGCTGTAGTCAATTAAACAGACCTGAGCATTCGTTTAGTTCAGGGGTCACCAATCTTGGTCCTGGAGGGCCGATGTCCCTGCAGGGTTTAGCTCCAACTCGCCTCAACACACCTGCATGGGTGTTTCAAGTATAACTAGTAAGACCTTGATTAGCTTGTTCAGGTGTGTTTGATTAGGGTTGGAGCTAAAATCTGCAGGACACTGGGCCTCCAGAAACCAGTTTGGTGACCACTGGTTTAGTTGGCCAGGTGTAAAAGGAGATGAAAACAAGCGATGTCTGAGGATCAGCAAGCACAATTGAAATTGAAAAGTCACTCGTTGTCTTGGTAACGCAAGTGTAATGTAAAACGAAGGCAGGATATTTCTATTTTTAGCACCCTTTTTTTCTGATCAGATTTTTATTTAGTTGAATAACGAAACATAAGTAAATAGCTCTTGCGCTTAAGCAGCTTTACTGATTTACATTCACACATTCGTTCATTTTTGAAGAGTAACAAGCCTGTGACACGCTCCCACTCTAACGTTACTTTAAATATTCGGTCTGAAATTGCGTGTAGGTAGGATTTCAAAACAACATTAGCACCGTTTCATTGGCTGTAAAAAATGTTGTATTTTATAGTCATTGGCTGATTATATGATTTCAATGTTTAGAATTTGCAAACAATACTTTTCTGAAATTATATTTTTGAGGAGAAAGTTCGACTTTCCAACTTTAC
Source organism: Danio tinwini (assembly GCA_903798205.1). Lineage (NCBI taxonomy): Eukaryota > Metazoa > Chordata > Actinopteri > Cypriniformes > Danionidae > Danio > Danio tinwini. The sequence goes on along the minus strand of CAIGQZ010034990.1, from coordinate 16,772,104 downwards.
CCCAATGCCAGTTTTGGGGAAATATAAATCCTGCACCTGCTGGCCTGTCAGCAACTACACTTTGACCAAGTGCGTGTCTTCATAGAGTTTTCTAACTGGTGAATGACATGATCTAGTGTTATATCTATTCAGTGCGCATTCGCATGATCTGATTTTCTAATTTTACATATAAACAACAACACAGAAATTAATTTGCACACATCTTTACTAACATTACTGTTCAATTTAAATTGATGGTCTCTAAAGAAGCTTCTGATAAAAGACCGATTAGCTGAACTCAAACAAACTGTTTAGCAGTAAATCATTATTGGATTGACCAGTAATAGATAACGACATATCATAAAAATGCCAATACTCAAATATTGCGGATAATTGCAATATAATATATGCAGAAATATTCTATTTCACAACACTTTTACATCAGTATTTTTAAATAATCACGTGTTAACTCTTGTCGTAGCATCCAAACACATCTGGGTTGAATCCCGTGACGTCATGTGGCCATTGATAAGGTTTATTTTTATCCTGTTGTTGAGATGCATTTGCTTTGCTTTATTATTGTCATCATATTTACACTACTTGTTGGCTGTTGTAACGGGCCTGTGTCCTTGTAAAACTATAATCCATTCCTAATCCAGTACAGATTACTATTCCCTTCGGTCCGTATCTTTTCCCTCACTCTCACTGTTCAACCAATGACCTGTTTGGTTTGACCAGACCAACAGCTGCTATAAACAACATCTAAAACCCAGTATACACAAATAAACCAAGAATTTAGTTATCTTTATTCGGGATTACAAATAAATCTGAAGGGGTAAGAGCCAGACACGACCGGCTAATTGACACCTAACGTTAACCTTAGTGTCAGCAAAACCAATTTAAATTTAAAGCCTTTAACATATTTTAATTAATAACAGCGTATTTATAAAATCCACACATGACACTGACTGGTATGTGGGTTAAGTAATAATCTGCATGTACTTTTATCAATGAACCAAACGGCTGACTAGGCAGTTAGCATTAGCACGCTTAGCCACGGCAGAAGATCTCTGTAGATTTTAAGATTCAAATTGAAACATAATAGCTTGAAACTCACCTTAAATTGGGTGGTTATATGATAAAGTAAATTGTGGCTGAATCATAGAGGAGTCAGCCGAAAGGTTTATAAGATATCCTATGTACAGCACCTCATTGCTATCGCCGCATGTCCTCCCTTGAAAGCGTACAGCGCTCTGAGGACGCGCTTGATTACTAGAGTCGATTCTTTGAACTGAGTCTTTAACATGTTCGACTCGTCCTGAAGATTAGGGGGTTTTGATGAACAGTTGATTCATTTAAACAGAATCTTCAACAGAGTCGACTCTTGTTCTATAGATTATGGCAGTAGAGTCCTATAGGGCGTTATCGATGCTTTGATGGTGAGCTATGCAAACGACTCTAGTATTGATTCTGTCGTGTCTTGCTCGTTAATAAAACTTTTCAGCTTTAGAAAAGAAGATATCAGATATTAAACATATCGTACACGCAAAACAGGTGGTAAGTTTAAGATTTATGATTTACGGAGTAAAACACGTGAGAAATGAGCAGGGTTTAAATGCAATTCATTTAAGTTTTTCAAAATAAAAGTCCGAATCAGTCAAATACGCACAAATTTTAATTACAAAAATATATAAATAAATCTAATATTTAAATATTTTGTAGTAAACTTATGAATTTTTTTATTAAAACAAATATCAGCTTTTCTGCAAAATGTATACAGCAAAGTTTAATACTTTCAGTTTAAAACATACCTGTTTTCTTAAACATTGTTTAGTGCATATATAAATAATGCACTCTTTCCATATTAATTTGGATTAGAACATGACCACTTTATAGTATTAATGGTGTAGAATTTTACAAAAACACCCCATTTAATAGTTTATTCATTCATTTATTTTCTTTTCGGCTTAGTCCCTTTATTAATCTGGGTTCGCCACAGCCGAATGAACTGCCAACTTATCCAGCATATGTTTTACAAAACAGATGCCCTTTCAGCTGCAACCCATCACGGGAAAACAGCCATACACTCCCATTCACACACTATGGACAATTTATCTTACCCAATTCACCTATAGCGTATGTCTTTGGGCTTGTGGGAGAAATCCACGAAAACACAAGGAGAACATGCAAACTCCACACAGAAACATCAACTGACCTAGCCAAGACTTGAACCAGCGATATTCTTGTTGAAGCGACAGCGCTACCCACTGCACCGCCCTTTAATACTTTATATTAACATTAAATAATTGTTATTTATAAAATTAAAAATACCGTTAAATAAATTAACATTTATCATGACCAGCAGTTTGTGTGTTTTTAGTCGAGCTTCATTTGTGCTATTGCATTGTGTACTCAGAGGGCAGTTGGATCAAATTATGTTACAGCTAGTGGAATGAAAGAGGGACTCAAAAGCCTAGAAAGATCAAAGAAGGCCATTTTTATTGTCTAAAAAAATTCAACTACAAAACTTTTACTCAGTATAGAAGGATAATCCCCCTACCACACTATCTATTTCTCTAGGAGGATTGGTTTACTAAAGTCTGGTCCCAACTGTATAGGAAAAAATGAATATGGTGACATGTAAAGACATCTGCATTGTTGTAAATGCACAACATAAGAATACAGCATTTTCATTCATAATAGTGATATATGTAGTTGTAGAACTGTTTGCAAGTTTAAAGACTCTGAAATGAAACCAAGACACTCTACACTTGCTAGAGGACTACATTAAATGTAAAAACAAAAACAACAAAAAACATCTAAAGTTAACCACACTCCACTGTATTTGATTTAATGTGCGTGTTTCAGATCAAATATTCAATATGGAATGTTATTGTGGTCAATACTGGAATGAAAAAACAATTCTGGGTACTTAAACCCAAAAATATCACCTAATGCAGCATTATAGAGTTAACAGTAAACATGGAATCACATCAGTAAGCAATAAAATATTTCCCTTTACTGCCAAATGTCAAGACTAAACCATTATGGTCCCTTTATCGACCCAGTACTGTAGCCAGCAGTGCCATCCGAATATACATCCCGTTCTCTGCCTGCCGGAAGTAAGCAGCCCGAGGATCTGTGTCCACTTCCACACTGAAAATAAAATAAAATTAATTACTGTCCATCCTCTTCTGTGATTTTGCAATAATTTTCCACTAGGATTGATCAAAAATGATATTTACATTTATATTCTATTAAAATCTATCATAAATTATAACATTTGTAACAATTTGTAACTCTGATGTAGAACTGTCCACAAAGCAGTGTGGGTAATGTAGTTTTATTTATGTACTCTGCAATTAAACTATGGTTTTAAAAGCAATTGAATTCATATGGACAGATGTGTTCAACAAAAATCACATGAAGGTTAAATCTTAATAACCTCAGAAGGGTTATTGTATAAACAAAATACTTATGGAAAAGTTTTTTTAAACAAATTTTCTTTTTTTATTCAGCATCAGATTATCAGAAAAGATGGCCTGAGAATAGCAAACCTGATCTCGTTGACTCTAGGAAGAGGATGCATGACCACCATCTTCCTTTTGGCTCCTGTCATGATGTGTGGGGTTAGGATGAACTGGCCAAAACACTGTCAGAAAGAGAAAACTTGTTATAAAACTACAGCATTTGAAAAAATAAATACATAGTGACACAACATCAGCAACAATTGCCCACCGCGTTGTACTCTTTTTCAGAAGAGAATCGCTCTTTCTGTATTCTTGTCATGTACAGAACGTCAGTGTCAGGAAGGGCTTCTTCAATGCTGTTAAACTCCTCCTGTGAATACAGATAATAATGATGATAATAATAATAATAATAATAATAATAATAATGTTTGCACATGCTTGAGGGTGAAAAAAAAAAAAAAGACAACATAAACGGCAAGCACCCAAGTTAACGATCCGCTCCTGAATTCATACATGAAATTATGAAGTACCTGTTTAATTCCCTTGGAGGCCACAAAGTCGATGATTTCTGCAGGCATGCTCAGATTCTTGGGGGCCACGTAGCGTAAAGTGATCCTGTACTGAGTGAGAAGTCTAGCTAGAGAATGCACAGTTCGCCCATGTTTCAGGTCACCTACCATGGTAATCTGTGATTTAGGGAGAAGACAAAAAAATAAACAAATAACACAAGACAGTTATTATTACAATTATTACAAAAGTCAATATTACATGACTGATTCTAATCAGTGACACTCCAAGTATGTTATTCGGAGATAACAACCGCTGAAACTAATAACAGGCTCATCTGGGTATTTCTAATCATCTTGAAAGTCAGTTAATATGTTTACATGCATACATATGCTTGTCTGTCACATATTGTCTTGACGGTCTTTGGCTGTTTGGTGTGGTTATGACCCAGTGTCTGTGTCTGAATTTGGTGCGTGTTTTTCCCTTGCTCTACCTCCAGCTGTCATTTCTTAGGGCCGTCAGTTTCAGCTCCTCATTGGTCGCTTGTGAGGTCCATCATCATTACCTCCCAATGACACCATTATGTAAATAATTCCCCGTTTAAAAGGACACCGGTGCAGAAGATCGCTAGCTTGCTCACTCGCTTCCAAGTGTAGCAGAGGCCAGCTAGTGAAGTGCTGTGCAGGTAAACCTTACTCCTCTGACCTCTAAAGTTGCCCTAGCGACAGACGCTAGAGGCCATGGTCTTTAGCCTCCTTGTTAGAGCAACCAACTCCCATGCGGAGAATCACCAATTCGATCCCAGCTCAGACTGGGTTGGGTGGTGTAGGACCGGCGGGGTTACACATCTGTGTTTTGTTATGCGTGTTACTTTAACATTTTGATTTTACTATGCAAGGTGTTCTAAAATGTGTACTAATTATGTTTTTGCTCTGATCGCCAGATCCAAGGCTTACTGGGATTTTTGAGAAAAGGGTAGATTTCATGTGACCTACACGTAGGATCTGCAATATGTTATTAGACTCACTAGATTAAAAGTGTGCGCCACTCACTGTAGGTTTTGATACAATTGTTTTGGTTAGTAGAATAGTTTAGCTAGGGCGCGAAAGTTAACCCTAGCTTTGACTTTCATCTTGTGAATTTAATAATTTGTAGGTTAGTGTATGCTCCATTCAGCCATTTTTTGGTAAACATTTGAAACACACTGAGCTGTAATAGTTTATTAATTATTTAATTAAAGTCAAAGCACATAAAGTACATCCAAGTGGTTGTTATTGCAGAATAAAGTCTAAAGTCAATCTTATACAATGTTGATAAGCATATTGGGCTTTATTCTGTGATAGAAACCACCTGGATGTATTTATCCCTTATAACTTTGCTTGTTTTGAGCAATTCAACATTGGTTACTACAGTGATTTTGTGTGGGAATCTGTTTGTCGATAAGAAAATTACAAACATCAGCCCCAAATAGAAATGTCAAGCTAATGAGCAAACAGATTTTCTTTTCCACATGTGAACTTACAGTCATTCCATTGACCGTTCCCAGTTCTTCGCGGATTGTAAAGATGTCCAGAAGGGCCTGAGTTGGATGTTCTCCAACCCCATCACCAGCGTTGATCACTGGACGTCGACAATGTCTTGCCGCACTCTGCAAACCAGAAGCATGTTTATGTAGATAGACTGAGAAAAAAAAAGTCTAAAATCTAAAATACATTTAAACGATGATTAACAAATCACTGATGAACCATGGACTATAATGTCAGTGATTTCCACATATAGACTTTACTTGGGTGGGCCACCCAGGTATATTAAGGGCCGCCAAAGTATATTTGGTGACATTTATTTTTTTATTATTATCATCCTTTTACACTTTTATTGCATCCGCCCAATAGCCAAACATTCACGATTCTCTCACCCTATACGTTTCCTACTTTTTATTGTGTGTGCAAGAACTGTCAACATTCTTACAGACAATCTCGCATGCTCTGCAGAGCCCCACAGAGACGCGCCTTTTTGGGACTTTTGGGGTTTCTAAATCTTCTAAAATGTCCAGGATTTGGCCTTTGGTTTTGCTTTCTAAGCTGTTGTCATTTTTATTTTAAGCCTGATTTACTGTTACTTGGCTTCGCAGCTGACAGAGCGTCCACAGTCGCAAGACTGAGAGAAACATTATTAATTATATAATTTGATCTAAACGACTCAGATAAATGTTTCTATTTACTCAGAGATGACGAAATCACATCTAAACTGGCTGCAACATGTTTGTACAACGTTAGAAATGGTTTATAAACTCATTTGCCTTATTAAAATAAATCAACTTTTTTTTGGTAATTATTTTACTTTGAGATTTTTATTCCATAGATGTTTTAATTTCTTTATTTCTCATTTGCTATATATATTTTTTTTAATTTGATAAAGTTAATATATTACATATTTTATACAAATCTAACATGCTTTGGCAATACTGTACTAAATGTTGGCAGCAGATTTTACCTGTCAGTGGGTGCACATGACTCCTGAATAGAATAAAAGTAACACAAATAGTGTATTTCATTAAAGAAAAACTAATTAAAAATAAAAAACTTTAACCCATTGAAAAGTAACGGTGTATAATAACAAAAAATATTGTAAAAAGCACTTTTTTGTTGCATGTAGTTAACCATGTGCCTTGTGTAAAAGGTGTGTTTCAATCTGGCAACCACCGCAAGTATATTTAAAATCTGTGGGAAGCACTGATAATGTTGTTTGTTTGTATATTTATTGCCACATCAGCAATTTATGGATATTTCATGCCATAGCCAATCCAGATTAAACTAAATATCACATAAAAACAACAAATTCATACATCAATAAAAGACTATATATAAAAAAATCTGATTTTACAATAAACATTAAATATGATTTTTCACTTTGATATATGACGTGATAAATAACTTTGTTCTTCCTGGTTCAATGGTCAGGTATTTCCTGGAGAGTAAGTACAATTGACAATGCAATCAGGAATATTTACAGTATTAGAAAAGTAAATCGGACAAAATGTAGGTCAGGTCTCCAAGCAAAGCTACCAAAGTACATCAAATAAAAAATTTTTTTTTAGGATATCTAATTAAATCAAGGCCATATTAAATGGATCCAATGTGATCAAGACATTCCAGATGTTACAAAATATTTCACTTTCAAATAAATGCTGTACTTTTTAAATTTCTACCCATCAAAAACAAAGTTGTTAAGCACCAAAATCAACATATTAAAATGATTTCTGAAAGCTCACGTGACAAAGACTAGAGAAATAAAATTAGCTTTGCCATGCAAGCTATAAATAACATTAATATTACATTTAAAATATAAATATTTCACAACATCACTGGATTTTTTTTAATCTAATTAATGCGCACTGCCTTGGTGTGATTGGTCTACACAAATGTAACTTTTTATTTTAATGGAGGTACAAGTAAATTCTCATGGCTCACCTCTACAGCTCCAGGTATGGGGTGCCGCAGAACAATGACATCAGCATAGCAGCTCATGGTGTTTACAGAGTCCACCAGAGACTCGCCCTTCTGCGTTGAAGATGTGGACTCGCAGAAATGCACCACAGACCCTCCCAGACGATGCATGGCTGCTGCGAATGAACTGCTGGTGCGAGTGCTCACCTCATAAAACATTGAGGCCATGACTTTACCCTGGTAGAAGATGAGCAGAATAGAATTAAATGATGAGCTTTTTAACATTTTACCACTCCATCTAGGTTCATCTCTGTTTCCAAGGGCCACAGATGCTCATTTCTACAGGAAGATGAGCAGAATAGAATTAAATGATGAGCTTTTTAACATTTTACTACTCCGTCTATGTTCATCTCTGTTTCCCAGGGCCACAGATGCTCATTTCTACAGGAAAAAACCTACTGCAAACTGTGATGCATCGCTGCTCAAGCCATTAACAGGCAGGCATTAGTCAGGATGTTGTTCAATCTGGCAGTTCAACGCTCCCGCTGGGGGAGGTTTATGTAATAAATGTTCAAAATGAGCTGTAAAAATGGTCTAGTGAAATCTAGTCTTATTAAACATGATGACCATCAGAAGGTAAAAAAATAAATAGGTATTGTTTGTTTATTTATTGCCACATCAGCAACTTATGGCTGTTTCATGGGAAGATCAATATACATAAAAACATTACAAGATGAGAACAACTTCATATTTCAATACGGGATGATACACAAACAAATATATACATAGAAATAAATAAATAAAATCACAAAAATGTATATTAAAAGTTAAAGATGATTCTTCAAATCAAACATTTAATAAATAACTTAAAATTGAAAAAAGTACTGTCATCTTCAGGTGGATTTCAATTACAATCTGCTCATTCCACCATCAAAGAAAAGTTTGATATCAAGATTAAGGGTTAATTTGTAATACTGATTCAAAGGACATTTAAATAAAACAAATATTTTAGATTAAAAATGGTTTAGACTATTTTTTACATGACAACAGTGTTTTGTAGGCTTGAAAAGGCACACGTTTGAACATTGGTTTTGATAATTCTGTTGTGCGAGTGTAAAATATGAATACTTTAAATTGTAAAAACATCATGCACAGAATTTTAGTAGCTTTTGCTTATGACTGTTTTCCTTTAGTATACTGTTGTAAACAATGATAGTAATCTAAGACCCAGTATCTACCTTAAGATGTTTCCACGTATTCTGCCTTACTTCACTGCATGAAACTTGTATCATGTCACTCATAAAGCAAGCAGGAAATATTAACTTGGATTTTGGTCATATTCTATGCATTTTGGCACAACACTAAGTATGAATACCTTTTAACCACACAAGCATTTAGTTATACTAAGAAAGCAACCAATCTAATGCACTTTCGACTACTTTCAGAAGTGCTCAATAGTGTACAATGTTTAAATGTTTTAGCCCTTGTTTACATCAATATTAAATGTTGTCCACTTGACCAAAGACAAAAAATAAATAAATAAATAAATGAATAAATAAAATCTCAAGTAGGGCTGCACGATATTGTAAAAATCTAATATTGCGATATTTTTTATTTTATTTTTATTAATATTGCAATATAAATGCAGTTTCACAAAGCGGTATAAACAGCCAGTTCACTCTAGGAAGTCTAACAGTATTCAGGTAAATAAATGGAATAATCACAATGCAAAAAATGCTTTTCTTACTTTGCATCGTCTTGTTTCTAGTCGAAATATTATGAATCAAGTAAAAAAAATAGTTGTTTATAGAAATAAATCAAAATTAACAAAAGTTTTCCCCAAATGAAGTAGATATTTGGACTATAAACAAAACAAAATGTAAGAAAAGCTTTTAATTTTTTGCATTAATCATATGAATAATTAAAAACAATGAATCTTTGTTACAAACATCATAATTTTTTGTGCCCAAATGTTTTAAACTCTCTTGAAATGCTCAGTCACAGGCCTTAAAAACACATGCAATTGATAAACTTTTACTTTAATATGGTTGAACCTAAAACTATTGTAAACAAGCAGTGACTCAAATATGCAATATGATTATTGCAGATGTGCAGATTGTGATATTGATGCTGAAACGATATATTGTGCAGCGCTAAACTCAAGTTAATAAAAGATTTAAACTGAGCCTTTGACATTTAGCGGTGCAAAAACACTCAACATTAGATTAAATTAAAGATGCATTCAGCGTACCTTCAAAATATCCAACGGTCTTTCCTTTTGCACCATGAGACGAAGAGTATGTGCCACATTGAATAAATGTGACATCTGAAAGCAAAAGACAAACAGGAGAGCCTGATGAGCCACTGTAAAAATGCAACACTTACACATGCACAAAAGCCTGGACAGGACAACAGCATCACCTGTTCCTTGCTGAACTGGCGCACAGACAGGATGTGCTGGCCCACCAGCGGGTGCAGCAGCGGGGAGGTTTGAGGGTGAGGCAGGATCTGCGGCTGCCCAGCTTGAGGTGACAGGATTCTGGCCAGGGGAGGAGGGTGAGCGTATGCCTCTGCTGGTAGAGCCAATTCTGATAATGGAAGCAGAAGAACGTCACAATCAGCACAAAACATATCACCTTTTATGCTTTTGTAAAGCTCACTTTACACCGATAAGAACAGGACACTGCTTAGCTCATAGGGATTGACCTGAATCACAAGGAACAGCAGCATGGGCAATGCAGAGAGAGACTATTGTGTCTTGATTATGCATTAGGGAAGGTTAAAATTTGATGCCCATGAAATGAATCCAGGAACAAACACAGATTGGTAAAGAGAACAGAAGATAAAAGGTGTCAAAAAGCTCTGGTAAACATCACTACAAACATCAAACCTGCATCGCATGGTGGTCTTAAAGACACTTCCTCTTCGGCTGCTCCACCATTGAGGAACAAAGTTTGAAGAGATGGATTAGTAACGGTGCAGTTAGAACTTTAGAATTATAATTTGCACAATAAAAAAAAAATGCCAATTACTTAAAAAAAAAACAAAAAAAAAACTTTGCTTTAGTTTTCTTAACTTTAAAAGGGGACCTGTTCTTTCCCTTTTTACAAGATGTAAAGTAAGTCTCTAATGTCCCTAGAGTGTGTATGTGAAGTTTCAGCTCTAAATACCCCACAAATATTTTTTATAACTCTTTGAAACAGCCAATTTTAATCTTTGATCCCAATTGTGATTGTGCCATTTTGGCGACTGTGGCTTTAAACTCAAAACAGGGCAGAGCTACAAATGCCTATGCCTCAGCATAGCAGCAGATTCAAAAACAGGACTAACGTTGTATATGTGAAAAGCTGAAAATGTAAAAAAGAAGTGCCTAAGAAGGCAGTCTATGGAGTCTACAGTGTTCATTCGTGCATCTAAAACTCCACATTCATAATGCCTTAGTCGCTGACAGAAGCTACGGTGTGAAAACTAATGGCAGACTGCTGCTTCCCATTTAGGGCTATTTATGCTAATGAGGGAGAGATAGTCACTAATGGGTAAGACTTTCTCTGGCAATGAGGTGTACAAAGGGAGAATGTCAATGAAAGCATTTCTTTCATCAAAAGTGATATTACTTCATTTTTATCATTATAGGCTGGCTATATTCACACTGTTGTCACACAACTGTTTAAACCACTTATAAAAGTGATTTTTGCATAATAGGTCCCCTTAAAAAAAGTGTTTGAAAGCTTAAATCTTTTTTCCAAAATATACAATTGTATTGTTGATTGCTAACAAACATTACCCTAGATACTCTAAGAATGAGATTTAATGCATTTAATTAAAATTCACAAAACTGATGCAGACTTTTTGTGAAAAATGTCAGCATGTCAAAAAAAGTTGCATGATTTCGCATAATAGATATATATTTACATAAAATGTTTTATGTATACTTTGAATAATAGTAAAAAAAAATACAATTAAAATGAAAATGATTTTGTCTTCACTGTGATTTTATATTTCAATATAGATTTCGATAAGATTTTAAATGACATAACATTACAGTTTAAATCTTTATACTTTGAGTATGCTTTATACTTAAAGTATGCTTAAACATTTCTGGTCTAAAAGGTTTAAGCATTCTACTTTAAAAGTTTTTTTTGTGTAATAAATTATGTTGATAAAATGAATAATGATTCTTTCTGGGGGTTATTTGTCAGCCAAACTTGATATGAGATTATTTTGCTATTAATTACATTATACTACGCAAATTAATTGACAGCCCTAACAAAAACTTTTGTTTAATGATGCATCTCGTTTAAGCAAAATATGTAGTATAAAATAAAATAAAAATATATAAAATTAAAAATTAAAAATCACCACATTCAATTTTGGGGGGATTATTTGCTGATTTAAAGGTAAGTTTAGTTTCAGAGGCTGTAATTTGTTCAATTATGATACATGCACAAAATATTAAGATTGTTATCTTCACACTGAAAATAAAGATAGAAAATACAGAATTTTCAAAGAAAATCACGAGACACAGATCTTGATTTGATAAAACTAAACCCATCACATTACCAAACGCCTTTTGGGGATGCATGGTAGATCTTTTAAAACCTGCATATAAAAACATCTCTTACTAGAAGTATGATCATATTAGACCAGCAAACAGTTCAGCTGATCCATTTGCAAGTTAATGGACATGCAAGCTTAAACCAAAAACTGATGCTAGCAAACAAAAGCTATCATTGCCCAAATGAACCACTGTCTGTCTAATTTAAAACTGTCTTACTACACTACAGTAGTTCATTTGGCACACAAACTCATGCACAAGCCATGAGCAAATACACTATTACTTTAGTGCACTTTATGCTACCTGGAGGCAGGCCGGGATCAGATGAGCGATGGATACGAGGTGGCAGAATGAAGCGCCCATCTGCAGCTGACCGGCGTGGGCTCGGGGCACGACTGCGGACCGCATCAACAGGTGCCACCTGACGGGGCCGCTCAGGAGTCATTGCGTCACTCACACGCTGGAATTAACAAGCATGTTCATTTATTAGCCAGAACAGATTAAATAAATTGCGAACAAAGCTTAAAGAGCCCCTATTACACATTGAAAAGGGTCATATTTCGGTTTTATGGGTCTCCAGCAACATACTGATATGTATGCAAGGTCAAAAAACACGTTCATGGTCTTATAATATGCATTTATTTTTACCTAATTATCCCAGCGACTCCCATATGAATCGTTTAGCGATTCATTTGTTCCCAAACCCCTGCTTAGCGCGAAGCTAATCTGCGCTGATTGGACCGATGACAGCCTGTTGCCACTGGTCAACAGCGTTTAGCGCGAGACAGTAATATGGCTAGCGTGGTTTATCAAGCCTGCAGCCGCGGGTCGCCAACATTGGATCGCAGCGGACGCCCGAAACACGCTTCAAAGTAAACTTACTAAAACCACAGTAAACAGTACCCGGTTCTCAACAGTGTTATTCAGACACCTCAGCGCCGAAAGCAGTGCAGTTAAACACTAGCATATGCATGACATACATTCAGTTTTAATCCACACAGCAGCAAAAGCTAAACTATTCTGAACCTTGACCGCTGCACGTGTGCGGGATCAGCTAACGGTGGCCATAGCAACGACAAATGGCAGTGGAACGAGCTCACGAAAGCATTTAAATCTGGTAACAAAGCAGCACGCGTCGCATTTACAACGTTGCATTAGACGCGATATGAGAATATAAAGAGTTAACCTGATACAGTACACGCAGTTACTAGTAACAAAACATGTAGATCATTTCTATTTGCAATCATTGCTGTGGCACCTCGTCCGTGAACTGCTATGTGTTCTAAGTGCTTACCTGTACTCTGCTTTCTAAACGATCACATCCCCAGCTGGGAGGTTGTAGAATCCCCTGTCCTCTGACAAGCTATCTCTGCGGGCTCCCGCTCTCCATTCGCAAGCCTTTTCAGTGCTGCTCAACAGCCCGAAGCCCAGCATGCAGCAGCCTACCGGTGTATCTATTATTTTGTCCTTATTTTGCCTGCACCCCTGGTGTCAGGCAGAAACTAATGCATGAGCTGTGTAGTGATAGATTACCCATTGTAAGCGTGCAGATTTCTGAACGACTCCTTTCCCTCACACTTCCAATAATATCCAGGTAAACACAGCATCTTCATGAGTGTCTTGCTGCTGTGTTAGTGGGCGAGGCCGCAGGTCTGCGCGCAACCATTATGTTTCGCAATGACGTAACGCCGAAACGGCTGAAGATTCGTTATGAAGATGATTCATTTAAACCACTATGAGTCGACTCTTTTATAGATTAATCAATAGTTTTAAAAACTGTCCACTTTCAGATTTAAGCTTTAGCTGGATATTTCACCTCACTAAGAGCTGTGTTACACACTACATGGAAGGTCGTTTTCAAAAACCTATAATAGGGGCTCTTTAAATAGTATGTATTGAGAGCTAATGCTTTACCTTTGGAGCATCCATTATCACCTCAGTGGTTGCTGACCAAGACTTCACATCCTGACCATAACCAGGCGGTACCAACACCTGAAAAGCAAGGGGAGCTATTAAACAGATACTGAGGCATGTGCTACAGACACATTTTTGAGGGATAAGTATAAACAGATCTCATTCACTAATAAGTGCATGGACTGTTTTGCATTTACGCGCACAGGAGAACTTTAAGAAAAATCTCGTCCTCGAAAAAAACTAACTTAAATGTAGGAACTAAAAAAAAAAGGCTTCTTAACTTTGTAGTTATGTTTTTAAATTTTAAGTATTCTGTACAGTTACATGACTAGTTACATAATCAGTTACTTACCACACATATTATCCACAAACCATTGTTATAAAAGATTTCATTTCATTTAAGTCATTCTTTAGATCAGGGGTTTGCAACCTTTTAGGACACACCCCCCCCCCCCACCCAAACTGCTGTTCGAAATCGAAAAAGGAAAGATGAAACACCAATAATTACATGAAACTCTTCATGAAAGCACTTCATGTAAAGACCTTAATTATAATATTGTCTTAAGGTTAAGATTAAAGCAAATAACTAGATTACTGATGTCCATGTTAATTTAGTCAGTAGTGTTTTCCTAAGTAAAAGATTCAGAAGGGCACTTTTTTGTCAAACGGCTCACCGGTTTTACTTTCATTCACAGTCATTAATTTTAAAAAGCACCCGATCCATTTTATTGGTATACATTTTACTCGAACACATTAACTCTATAAGTGCCTGATAGTTAGCTGTGGAACTAACATTATCCAGATTTACTCTAGTGAACTCATAAATATCGTCATCATAATTTACTCGAGTGCCCGTCTAGGTGCTGGCGCCGCCCTGGTGGGGCGCGTCCCACAGGTTGAAAACCTCTGCTTTAGATGCCCTCTTAACAGATGTGAAACCTAGTTCTTTATATCTGCGTCACTATTCAGACAATGTGAAAAAAGATGAAAAATTACAATCTGTATAAATAAAAACACCTTAGAACTATCTATAATATACAATAAGAATGATAATTTATTGTATTTTACTTGCATGTGTAAGATACAAATTGATTGATTTAAAAGAAATGACAACTTTTTCAGCAATGACATATTAATGTGTCAGAAAAGGCTTTTAAATTTTAAATATATATTTTTTTAATTCTACCATGATTTCTACTAAACTATTAAGCAGCAAAAGTGTTTTCAATATTGATCAGAAATGCTTCTTTGAAAACAAAATTAGCATAATCTGAAGACAAAGTAATAACTGCTGAATATTAAGCATTAGAATATTAATTAAACATATATTTTTATAAATGGCTTATAGAAGGATAGTTAACTCACCACAAGTTCTTCCAAGTATGTATATGTATATATATATATATATA
>CAIGQZ010034990.1:16725873-16751824 GCA_903798205.1 Danio tinwini | reverse complement strand
ATAAATAAATAATATTATATTTATATATTTATTTTTTATGCGTATATTTCTAGACTACATTCTATAATTGTTTTTATTGTATATTCTTTTTACAACTCTACTTTTTGTATTTTTGTATTAAAATTATATGTTAGGCACCTAGAGTCTGAGAGTAACGGAATTTCGATTCTCTGTATGTCCTGTACATGTGGTTGAATTGACAATAAAGCTGACTTTGACTTCGACTTGACGTAGAAGTTTCTAAAAAAAATTCTTATAACATTTAATAAATGTTGGTAACCAGACAGCTGACTCTAGCCACAGACATCTACAGTATTTGTTGTTTGCTTGGTTACCAACATTATTAAATTATCTCCTTTAGGTTAAACAGATTTTTTTACTTAACTGTGTTTGTCCATTTGATTTTTTTGGTGAAATCACTCTTCAAAAACAAATTTGTTTATTTGGATACAAGCGTTCACTCTTTACCTGTCCATCAATATAAGCCACTTCTCCTCTGAGCACAACCCTCATGACTTTTCCCTTCACTTTCATGCCCTCGAAAGGAGTCCACTTTGACTTGGTGAATTGCATGTGCTTTGGAATAGTCCACTCCTGCTCCAAATCCACCTAGAAATAACCACTTGGGTATTAATCAGACATCCAAATTTAAATGGAGACATTGACCACCAGCACTCTTTCATGAAATACCTCGACATAAGTGTCTTCTTGAGCAGGAAGGGAGAAGATTTTTCGGGGGTTTTCATACAGCCTCTTGATGATGTCATCGATGGTAAGGCGACCCTCGCTGACAGCCGTGAGCAGCAGAGGCAGCATCGTCTCCAGACCCGGGTAGCCTGGAGGAGGCTTCTCTGAGATCTTCTCCTCTGCTGAATGTGGAGCTGCAAGGGATATTTATTTATTTATTATTTTCAAAAAGGACAGTAAAGACATTTATAATGCTACAAAATATAAAGATAATAGCTATATATAGATATGGAGCTCAAAATATAACCCTTTTTTAAACGTATTCATAACGTATTATTTAACTGTTTTTAACATTAAAAATAAGAAATGTCTAGATCAGTGTTTTAAATGTGTTTTGAGAGATCATGTTACATTGAAAATGTGTCAATCACATGCTATAAATGCTAAGGGAAATAACAGTTTTCTTGGTTTCTCAGTATTTTCTGGATTCATTAAGATTTGTTAATAGTGGAAAATTTGGATCTAGTGGATAATTTATATTTATTTATTAATATTTGCTTTATTCCATAAAGGTCATAAGATTTCTTCTAAACTTATTTTGACATTTTTCATTAGAAAAAAAGGGACAGAATAACAAATGCTGTGATAAAATGTTGTGTTATTCCACCAAATATTATCTCTAAATCTCAAAAATCTAGTTAAAACCAATGGTAAAACTATATAATGTCTTATCTTAAATTAAAGTGTCATCAGTGCTTTAGAGACTAAAATTAATTGTTTTTTGTAACAATTAACAATTAAAATTGTACAAGTATAATTTCCTTGTTTCTAAGTAATTTTGGACAAAAAATGTCCATCGCTTTTCGGTCAAGTAGATGCATAATAGGTAATGCATAAGAGACTTCTTCAAATAGATTTTTTCACTCAAAAGCTAGAAATAAACAAGTCTAGACTGCTTCAGTACCCATATAATTAAATTATTTTAAGCCGTATTTTAAAAAGGCTGTTTTTATAGGACAGTGCTGATTTGTTTTTCTTGTATGTAGAATTAGTTTCATATTAAGCACATTGAAAAGATTGTTTACCATGCTAATTATCTGCATTTTAAACAAAGGTGCTACACAACAGAGAAATCTGAAACCATAATTACCGTGGTCTGTCGCAAAACAGTCAATAATGTCTAGATTTTCCCACAATGCCTCCATGTCCTCGCGTGTGCCCAGCATGGGGCGCACTTGTGCCTTGTCTTTTCCAATGACGGGCACGTTATCTTCACACAAGAAAAGATGGTGAGGTGCCACTTCACACGTCACCTGAATCCCTTTTTGTTTAGCAGCTCGAATGATCAGAATCTGTAAAGCAATGCATGAATTTAATTAATTATAATTTAAAAGAAAAATGTAAATATACTAGAAGGCTGGAGCATGAAACCCAATACTTTTGTTAGAACACCACATATGACAAGGATTCTTACCTCTTCTTTCTTGGCAACGTGGCAGATATGAACAGGTCTCTGATAGAGCTGTGCCACCAACAGAATGGCAGCCACCGTCTGTTTCTCTGCATGTGCCACAATGGGCAACTGCTTCGGCCACTTTTCAAAGTGCTGCAAACAAATTAAACAATCCAGTTGTAAAAATTTAAGCCTAACAACTTGAATTTAAAAAAATGTAATGCTTAAAAATGTTTTAAAGTTTCATCTAATTTTGAAATGGCTAAATAGGTGCAATAATTTTTGCCTGTGCTCATCAGTCAAGCTGACACTTTAAAGAAAACGAATAAATAATGAAAAAAAGAAATTGACTTTAAAATGTTTTCAATTCATTTATTTTAAAATGTAATATTAAAGTGTTTTATTTTTATTAATTAGTTTATAAATCAACAACAATTTTAAGAAATTAATTTAGATTTATATTTATTTATAATCATGAATGACTTAATTCAAACATTCTCTTATTTGCAATAAAAATAACATTGTTAAATATTTTTAAAATTAATAAACAAGTTTTATATTAAACAAAAGCATTATTATATTAAAAAAAGTAAAAAAAAAAAAAAAAAAAAAAAAAGTACAAAAACACCCGGTTTCATTAACATCCTCAGTTTTCCATACCTCCATCCACAGCGAAACATTGTCCATCTTCAAAGTAGAGTATGTGTCATTCAAGTACATCTTCAGACCAGCTGTAGAGCTTGCAATGGACGGAAGTAGAGCAGAGTTGTCGGATGAAGCCCCCACGAAAAGTGCATAATCACAGCGGCACCCAGCCTTCGCAAGCTAAACAGATTCATCACAATTCTTTAAAAAAAAAAAACAACTTCCCCAGTTTTCAACTTAACCAATTGTAATTTGTTGAGTTTACCTTTTGTGCCATAGTGAAGGAGTTGGGGTCAATGATGGCAGGGTTAGTGTTGGGCATTGCACACACCATAGTGATTCCTCCAGCAAGGGCAGCAGCAGTGCCTGACGAAAAGTCTTCTTTATGGGTGGCACCAGGCTCTCGCAGATGTACATGGACATCAATCAAACCTTTAGATATTCAAGAAGAAAAGAGATGATATTACTTTAAAAGTAGTCCTGTTATGAAAGGAATAATTAACAACACAAAAACTGTGCAGGATTAATTGCTTTTCTTTTGAAAGCCACTTTACAATAAGGATTCATTAGTTAATGTATTTGCTAACATGAACTAAAATTAACAATAATTGCACAGCATTTATTAATCATAGTTAATCGTTGCTCACAACACTAGCTAATGCATTAATAAAATCCAAAGTCATGTCTGTTAACAATAGTTAATGCACTGTGTTAACGAATTTAAAAGAACTTTTTTCTATTCAGTAACGTTATAAAAGATGAATGAATACTGTAATAAATGTATTGTTCGTTGCTTGTTCATGTTAGTAAAAACAATAAATAGCATTAACCACAATTAGCTAGCATTAACTAATACAACCTTATTGTAAAATGACACTTTTTGATTGTTAAAACATCAGACTATTACATTTGCATTACAGGTAAGGTAATGTCAGGGAAATCAACAGGGACACTCATTTGTTTTGACAAACATTATATAAAATAACAGAGGATGCAAGGGACCACACTTACCTGGTAAACGGATGAGTTTCTGTGAGGTCATGCTGTCTACATGCGTCTTCACGCGAGGAGCCTGTCCAATTTGCTTGAGTGCCTGCCAAACCCCACATACATTTCAATCTTTAGTTTTAGGGTTAATACTTTAAAATGGCATTCTAGAGTTTAGCATTTATGGTTTTCAAATCTGTTCTTAAAATGTATCTTTTCAGAATGTCTTTTAAATGATTTCTTAGTGTATTTTATTATTATTACAGTTTTTTTAAACTGTTTTTCATTTTAGCTTTTACCTTGTGTAAAAAGCTTTGAGATTTACCTTTAAAAGGCTCTATAGAAAATAAAGATTATTATAAGAATAAAAAACTAAATAAAAATAATAATAAAAGATAAAATAATTATAAAAATAATAAATAAATAAATGTATAACAATAATAAAATTATAATAATAATAGTAGAAGCTAGGTTTGGGGTTAATTATGTTAAAGCATCCCTACTTACTTGAACAAAGAGCTTAGTGCACTTTATGTCAGTAATGAGTGGCACAGAGAAGTCAATGGCCATTCGACGAGTTCGGTATCCCTTGGTCACAAAAGAGGACAAGCGTCTTCCCCCAGAGTTCCTCATGGACAGATTGATGACCAAGTCAAAATGGTTCTCCTCCAGATAGTCCATGATATTGCGCTGTTTGTCCTTGTTCGGACAGTCGCTCTCCTCTTCAAAAGGCCAGTCCACTGCCATTACCTAATTAGACATAAAACAACACATGGAAATTGTATAACTGCAAACTTTACCTTGTCAAATATGTTTTTTTGTATTTATTAGGCACATTGTGCTATTCTGCTGTACCTTGACTCCATGTTCAGTGTAGAAGTCAGCAGTGCCTAGACTTGCATACAAGTTATAACCCAAACTCTCCAAAGTCTGGACAGTGGGCAGCAGCTCACTCTTATTCTGAAATGATTTAAATTGAAGATTTTTAGACACTGCAACCTGAATAGTTTTATACATTAACTAGATTTATTCATTGCCTGAAGTGCATAACTGTGCTACAGTAATAACCATTTAATTTATATTCCTTTAAAGATTATATTTATTAGTTGAGTTGTTGTGGTTAATTTTTTATGCTAAGGTGATCTGTGAGGCTGCTGGTGTGTCGCCTGGTGGTTATTTACGTGTCCAATTGAAATAACCTTTCACAGCTTCTTAATACAATGCAAAAGTGTGTACTTTTTGTGGGTTTTAACATCTGCCAAGTAAAGATAAAACTGCTTTAAACTGGTCAAGTCAGATTTTGAATATTTTAATACATTTAAAAAAAAAAATGATTTTGATATATTTATACCTGTGACAGTCAGTGGAGCATGTGCCAGATTTTAGGGATAAACATAAAAAAATTCAATGTAATGGCGATGCTTTCATTAACATAAAATATCTATTATCATTCTCTTCTAGCCCCACTCCTACTACTAAATAACAACAACAAACAGATCATTACAATAATAAAAAACATAACTTTCAATAATGTGGATTAAAGTTATTCACAACCACCTGTAGAAGATGCACCCTTTCCTCTTCACTTGCACCAGACACTTTCTTATAAACACTTAATGTTGATAACACTGAGTGTGCTTCACACAGGTGAGTGGCCTTGACAAACCACGACACACACCCTTTCCTCATCCTCTCTATATGCAACACACACTTTCCTACAAACACAGTTTTACAGGGATTCAATCAATTTAGAATGCTTAGATTTTTCATGGCATCTATATATTGCTGCTCTCTGATGATTTGAAGTGCTTCTTTTATTGTCATCTGCTAAATGAATGAAACGAAATGTAATCAAATTAAAAGTAGTCAAATATTGTAAGTTGATTTGATTTTTCTTATTCTAATTAACTTGTATCAAATGAATTGCATTAAGATTTAAATTAATGATTCAACTCTGTCAAATGAGTCATGAACATGAATCACTAGAGTCAATTATTACCTTGTAACTACCGATAGAGAGCAGAATGTTTTTTTTAGGAATCTTGAAGCCGGTGCTAAGCATGGCTTTGAGATAGGCCTCATATCGGTTCTCCCCGAAGCAGGCCACTTCTCCAGTGCTGGTCATCTCAACACCCAAAACCACATCTGCTCCAGCCAGCCGGGAGAAGGAGAACTGAGGAACCTAAGGGCAATTACCAGAGAACACAATGATTTCAGATGTTCTTGTGTTCAATTACTCGCATAAAAAAAAATAAAAAAAAAGTTATCCATGAAGCTCATTACCTTAACTCCCACAATGCCATTCCCCCTCATTAGCCCAACAGCCTCCACTTCCTCTCTCAATATGACTCTTGTTGCAAGTGCGACAAGATCCACACCAAGTGTTTTGGACACATAAGGGAAGGAGCGTGAGACTCGCACATTGCACTCGATCACCTTCAGCTGATCATCCTGTTGACAGACACACATAAGTTTTTTTTTTTATACAAGCGCATTTTTGTTTGGTATTCTGACGATTTAGACGTTTTTGACCTTCAAAAAACAAGTTTAGACCCTATTTTAGTACAGAAGCTCTAGGGATACATTTTATAGTAAATGTATACCAAAAAGGAAATTTAATTTTTTTTTTTTAAAATATAGGCCTGACTGTCTACATATATTCCCCGATTGGCTCTTCTGGATCAGCGTATCCTTCCCTGATTCACCAAACACTTTCTCTTATAACCATTATGCTGGAGGTTGTTTAATTTTAACTTTTAAAAATCACACAAAGACTCAGAGACAACAGAAATAGGGGCCGTGTTTCTTTATTTAAAATGCTGCAATGCTTTGTTTTTGCAAAAACAAGTTTATGCAAAAAAGTAAAACCTTCATTTTGTATGATGTCTTAGTCTTAACCGCATGACCAAAAAAAGTGATGAGCATTTGAAGTTGTTTCTGCATTATCATGACCAAATCTGTGATCACCTATTGATCACATCTGTTGAATTACTTTCTAACAAGAGGCTACACGTGCTGCTGAAGATTACAGACACATTTAATCATGAGAGGTTTGCTGACTGTGGGCTGTATTTCGTGTTGTTTTGAACCTAAATAAGGACTAAATGTATGCTATGTGTAGTTTTTCTGTAAGTGGTAACACATCGGAGACTGTAAGTCTGTATGTGTTCATATACGTTGCATTTATTTATTTATTTTATATAATTGCAGACGTTACAGTAGGCTATTTCGTCATTGATCTGCAGTTATAATCAAATCATGTTCAGAGAAAAGTTAGTAAAAAACATTTATACAGAAGTATTTATGTGTGTATAAGGCATCTGTTTTGTGAGAAGTGCTTCTCATATGATATGTGAGCGACCCGTACAGCTTTACTTTAGACATTCTCTCGAGCGAGAATGATGTTGACTGCAACTTTCTGTCGTACACAACACCCACCAAAAGAGTACCATTGGTACACTTTTAGCAGTGGAAACGCAAGCCTGATAAAGGTGACCCATACAGACCCGTACCGTACTGTACCAGTCAGTGAAAATGAGCCATAAATGTACTAACTAACTATAAATTATTGTTGTGTAACATAGACAGAGATTTTCATAAACATAGTGGATAATGCTGTATTAAAATAAAATTGCACTAGCATAATAATAACCATATCAGAAGCAAATATGTGATAAACACTCTTTCTAATTATAATAAAAAAAACAAGAAACTCACCTTTGCAATAAGCTGCAGGTTGAACGGGCCGGTGACCTGAAGCTCCTGCCCAATAGCATGAACGATCATCTTAATGCGCTCCATGGTTTTCTGGTTGATGTCCTGAGGAGGAGTCACCAGTGTGGCGTCTCCAGAATGAACCCCTGCGTTCTCCACATGCTCAGAAACCGCGATGGCAATAACCTCTCCATCACAGGCCACGGCATCCACATCAATCTCCTGATAGTCAAAAACCACCATCAATAAACATTACTAAACTGACAGTGCCAAAAATTGACATCATAATTTATCGGAACACAGACATGGTACTAAACAGGATTACAGAATTCAAAGCTTAAATAAATGACACATTAGGAGAGCTTTTTGTTATTAAAATAGATAGTTATATAATAAAATGGACAATACTGGAAATAAATATGAATTTAAAGAAGAGATGAGCATGCACATGCAAATATCTAAAATAATGTGGACTGATAAGAATACATAAAGCTATCAGTTATGCAATAAACATTTATTACTGATACTGATAAACAATTGATAAACCAAATGTTCCTGGACATTTCAATGATTAACAATTTTTTTATATCTAAAAGCATGTTAAATTACCTGGAATTATAAAATCTATTCAGATTAATTGGAGTTTAACAAACTTTCTACTTTTTAGGAACCCTATGAAACAAGTTTTACTTTCTCAAATTTAATTCCTAATAATAAAAAAACTCAAAGTTTATGATCATCAATGCCACGGTTTAAAGGTATATTTGTCTGCACAACAGTAATTAACAGTAAGTTAATCAATCTTTTATTTTGACACGTTTCAGTTTGTTCATATGACAATAGTTTATTGTAATGCTGGTGAAGTGACGGTAAATTCAGTCCAAATCACCGAAATCATAGAAAATAACATAGTAAAAGTGCCTGTGGTGAAGAACATGTTCAAACATCGCGGTTTCATTTACTACACCTACTTATGTTCTACCTTCAGGCAATTCAAGTTAATGTGTCTTCTTAAAACACAGATTTTGTTGACTAACCTTGGCCTCCTGAATGAATTTGGAAATAACGACAGGGTGTTCCTTTGACACAGCAACAGCACTGCTCAGAAACTTCTCCATATCCGTGTCTGAGTAGGCCACGTTCATCGCAGCTCCACTCAGAACATACGATGGCCTCACCAAGCAGGGATAACCCACTGTCTCACAGAAATTCACAGCAGACTACAAGAGGAAAAGCAAATGGTCATTGGAATTACAAGCAATTATATAGCTTTTTCCGAAGTAGCTTTCATTAAATTAAACAATCAGCAAAAGTGCTTAAAAAGAAAAACTGGGCACAATAAGGTGGCAATCTTCTGCCGACAGTTCATCCATTAATTATTACAAGGCAACTTATTAGAGTTGAAAAAAGAAAAATGCTTTTGGCAGACCAACTCAAACTCAAAACAAGTTTTTCCACGACAATATCACAGACATGTTGAAAATTGCTGTAGTGTTGAGAATAATCTGGAGGAAGAAAACACCTTAAACACAAAAGACCTTTGGCCACAAATATACTTGCAATATTAATATTACATTAACCCTTGTGTATTGTTCAAATTTACTACCCTTTCGTTATGTTTGTGGCTGTTTTTGCCACTGATTTCCATTATAATGACAATTTGATTGCAAAGCCATGACACCATATAATTACACATTCTTAGTTGTTGGTGGTTTTCATGTTTGAAAGAGGCAAGATTGGTCATTTTTACTGTTGTAAAAAAATAAATATATTAGTAATTTTTACTATGGTGTAATGGCTTTGCAAACAAAAATGCCATTATAATGGAAGTTAATGGGGGCAAAAACAGCCACCTACATAACGAAAGAGTAGTAAATTTGCCAAATTTCCCAAAATTGTTGTCAAAATAAGATTTGTTACCAAAACTCATTCTATTTGCCTAAAAACAGAGAGAGTTGTTGACAAATTAAGACTCAAAAGCACACCAGAGAAAACATCCACAACAGCAGACAAGGGTTAAAATACAAATTATAGTGTTTTTTTCCTTTTACATTTTCTATGGATAAAAAAAGCCTAAAAACAAAATCTCCCTCTCACTCAGTTTTCAATTTTTATATGGATTATTATAGCACTGCCTTTTTATGTGAAATGATTTAGTTAGTTTTTGTAATCTACTAATGTAGATTTAGTTTAAATGAGTTATGCCCAAACTGAAAATGTGGATGGAAGAACTTATTACTCCAAAATACACTTCACACAGTGTCACTGGTATTTCTTGTATGAATACAAGTTGTATGAATTCTCTTTATAGTTTACCTCAGTATCAGAGAGCTCTTTCCACCGAGGCTGACTGATTCCGATGGTGTCCAGCATTCTGGAAAATTTGAAGCGGTTTTCTGCATTGTCTATGAACTCAGGTGAGGTGCCCAGGATCCTGCACTGCTGTCGGTGAAGAGACATAGCAATGTTGTTGGGCAACTGCCCACCCATAGACAGAATAATACCCTCTGGATTCTCCATCTCATAGATGTCCATCACCACCTGTGATTAAAACCAGGCAAAAGTTTGGTAGAATTTTATTTACATATTAAATTTTTTATTATTTAATTATTCATTTTTTTAATTATCTAAATGTAATTATAATTATCATTAAAATATTACATTTAATTTTAGTATTAGTGGTTTTAACATACACAAAGCACACTATAAATATTGTAATAATAATAATAATATTTTTTATTATTATTATAATTTGTAGTAGTATTATTATGGTAATAGTCCTCAGTCATCATCATAATTATCACAACAACAATAACAATAATAATAATGTTAATTTAAATAATATTTATAATAATCTTTATAATAATAATAATAATATATTATTATAAAAATTATACACAACGCATGAATTCAATTAATTTAATTAATTAAATTTAAATACAACAATAGATTAAAAACTATGTACTAAACCAATTTAGTGATCACAACCTTATAAAGTATACTATGTATACTATGCATGCAGAAATAAATATAAA
Source organism: Danio tinwini (assembly GCA_903798205.1). Lineage (NCBI taxonomy): Eukaryota > Metazoa > Chordata > Actinopteri > Cypriniformes > Danionidae > Danio > Danio tinwini. The sequence goes on along the minus strand of CAIGQZ010034990.1, from coordinate 16,741,303 downwards.
GTATAAAAGTCATGTCAAATATGGTAACACATTCACTATTTCTAGAGATACTTAAAAAACAAAAAAAGTTTGTGTTATCAGCATATTTTTAATGATAACCAGACAAGATGCATGTTTAATTTATTTACCTCAAAGGAGATCTCATCAAAATACAGTCTATCACACATATCATAATCAGTGCTGACTGTTTCCGGGTTGTAGTTCACCATAATGGTTTTGTATCCCATCTGTAAGATAAATAGTTCGCAAAATCATGAATTCATGTTTTAAATAAAAGTCACATAAGAGTCTATTCTTTTGCCCTTATTACAGACGGCTGACCTTCCTAAGCTCCATAATACAGCCAACAGCACACCAGTCGAACTCAACACTGCTGCCGATGCGGTAAACCCCGGAGCCAATCACCATGACATGTGGCTGCTCAAACACCACATCACTTTCTGACCCGTGATACGTCAGGTACAGGTAGTTGGTTTGAGCAGGCCACTCCGCAGCCACAGTGTCGATCTGTTTGACCACTGGAAAGATCTTCCAGTCCCGTCTCAACTTCCTCACAGCCAGTTCAGTGCTGCAATGAGGGAAATAGCAGGAATCATGCTTAGGAATGTTTTTTTGTTTAAGTGCCCCTATTTTTTGTTTAAAAGGCTACTAAATTTAGCTTTTTAAAAGGTCTGTTTCAGTAAGTTTACATCCATCCAAGGTCAGTTCTGATTTCTGATTAAAAAGACATTATATATATTTTTTATGTTCTTAGAAGGTTCAAAAAAATTTTTATAAAATAAATGTTATATTATAAGATAAGATGTAATATTTTGGGATAAAATTATGATATTCAAAATGTTCTCATAACATTGTAGTCTCTGGTTATAGTAATGATGTTCTTAGAATGTTATTAAAAACTTTTTAGAACATTGAACTCTGAACTTCAACTCTGAAATCTGGACTTTACTAGAACTTCTATGTTAAGCAGTTTTGACACAATCTACATTGTAAAAGTGCTACAGAAATAAACATGAATTGACATTAAATATCATCAACATTATTTTAATGTCCTTGGAACATTTTTCTATAAACTTAACAAGAATGCTCCAGAAAAATTATTTTAATAAATGTACACGCCAACATTTACACAACTTTAAGGAAAAAAGAAATGTTCTTAGAACACAGTCAAATAATAAATAAATAAATAAATAATGTTAAAGAGTTTAAATTTGATGATTTGTTTAAATGTATTTATCAATATATAAACATGTTAAAACAATATAAATTCTGCACTAGGATAAAAGGAAAGTCAATAAATGGCATATTTTACTTGCATTAAAATATATTTAATAACATTTGTTTTTAAGTTTTTTGGACTGTACAGTACATAAATTGTGTGGGCTTAATTCACAATATTAAATTTAAAATATAATAAAAATAAATAAATAAATGAATAAAAAGTCAACAGTAATGGGCCTCCCACATGATGCGTTCAAACTCTTTTTACAGTCATTGGATCAACCAAAATACGTCTTAATACAAGGTGTAGACAGAGCTTGTGTGTACGCTGCTTTGATTGGCCAGATGGCCAGCATGTTGTGATCGGTCATTTCTCATGTTGTGACCTAATAACATCTTTTTTTATAGACAGTCAATAGTCTGCCATTATGCAAACTTGTTAAACCACATAGGACAGAGCAGGAAGTAAAGCTCAAATTACTGATAACTTGTGTTAGGCAGTTACAATGGTACTTCCTTTATCATGCTCTGCTATATCTGAAACTTTGCAGCTACATCTGAATTACATTTACAGTGCTCAACATGAGTAATCTTCTATTTAAATCAATATTTTCTTTAAGAAACTTTACAATGTTATATTTGTGCAAATTCATTAGATTAGTCAGTACTGAAGCCAAATCTGGAGCTAATCTTAAAAAAAGAAATAACATAAAACTTATGATAACAGTCCAAAATTAGTACACTCAAATTTATATTTTAGAGAATTTTTTTGATTGAATGTTCTGAATAAAAACATTTAAATAGAGTAAAATTCAAGAGAAACAAACCAAAACTAACAATTTAGTTTAAATTTTGTAGTTTGTAATTTCCTCCCAATATTTTGCATGAATTTAAACGTATTATCTTTCTATTTCTAAAGATGTTAGGTGACCAAAATATTATTTTAATAAATATATCAGTTTAATAAATCTGTTTTGTTCAAATGCACCACACCACCACCCCTTTCGTGCAAAAAAGTAATAGTAGTGCATTCCTATCTGGGTACCTTTGCACGGCTTGGGCAATCTGTTTGTCAGAGAAGCCCAGTTGCTTGGCTTTCCTCATGATCTCTGGAGGCATTGCACTCTCATCCTGCTTATACGTCTCCAGAAGCTTCTTGTGGTCTGCAATGTTCTTCATCTTATGCAAAAACCAGTGGTCTATCTTGGTCAGCTCATAGAGCCGCTCTACTGTATATCCAGCATGCAGAGCAGCAGCCAGAACAAAGATGCGCTTGTCTGTGGGTGTCTGCAACTCCTGAGAGACAAGACAAAATATTCTCTAATTTAGTTTTATGTATTTGTTTTCCAGCCTGCTGCACACACACAAAAAACATGCATCTCTCTTGAGAGCAACATTAAAGTTGTGGAACTTCAGTACACCTCTTCGGACTCTGGTTTGATGGTGTGATCGAATCCAACGCAGTTCTCATCCACCATTCTTAAAGCTTTCTGAAAGGCCTCTTCAAAGCTGCGACCGATGGCCATCACTTCTCCTGAGATGAAAGAGAGCACTGGATGAGTTCACTACATACTGGATGCTTGTGTTCAGCACAGATAGCACCTTCTCAATAGTTAAGGGAACAGGCTAAAATTTTACAATATTAAAATTCATAATCTTGTTTTAATATATTGATACTTTCCCTCAGTGAAACATTTAAAGACTCAAATTAATAATATACACACTTTTTATATATAAAAAAGTATTAAGAAAAAAAGCAAATGCAAAGGCTGTAAAAGTACAATGAAAAGTAAAAATTTAAAAACAGGTTTAATGTGTTTGAGACTGGAAGTGGCACGTATAAAGTGTTATTTTAGTATTATGTATATACTATTACAGTAAAACCATTACAAATATATACATACTTTTTTTTTAAAAAGAACAAAGAAAAGTCAATGCAAAAGCTGTAAAAGTACTTGCACACTATGAAAAAAACGATTTAATGTGTTTGAGAATGGATGAATGGATGTATAAAGGATGTGGTATGTATAAAGTGTTTGAAACTGTAAATTTAGTATTATTTATATACTGTGACAGTATTTAAAACCATTTTAAAGTATACAAATTATACATTTTAAATTAATATATTGTTTTACAATTTTTACCTCTATCTTTAATTTCTATTTCAGTTGTAGTAATTTTTTTAATTAAGCTTAAAATTTGTTACTTAAGTTAAGCCAATTAATAAATACACTTATTTTCTTATTTATTGTGCCTTTGAGACAGGACAATATGTAGACAGGAAGGGAAGTTAGAGATAGAGGGGGTGGGATTGGGAAAGGTGTGTGAGCCAGGACTCGAACTTGGTACACCTGAAATTTGCATAATGATGCTATATATTTGCGCAACTCCCATGAAGCTGTAGTAAATATTTCTATCTAATATTTATACATTTTATTTAAAATCCATTTAAAATTAAGAAAAAATGGTTTGAGAATTACAGAATACATATTTCTTTTGCCATTTTTGCAATTCAATTCATCTTTATTTCTATAGCGTTTTTACAATGCAGATTGTGTCAATGCAGCTTAACATAGAAGTTTTAGTTAACTGAAACTGCTTCAGTCCAGTTTTCCCAGTTGAAGTTCAGTTGAGATTGGTTTGGTGCATTGTAAATTTCACTGCTAAAAGCCAAAATACTGAATCAAATGAAATGCAGTTCCACAAGTCCCAAACTAAGAATAGCCAATGACGACGAACAAGCTTTACCAATCGACAAGAGTGAAGGACAAAAACAAACAAACAAACAAACACACACAGGAAACTCACCAACACTCTTCATGGAGCTGCCTATTTTAGTGCTGACTCTGAGGAACTTGCTCAAATCCCAGCGAGGAACCTTCACCACACAGTAATCCAGACTGGGCTCAAAGTTGGCTGTTGTGGAATTAGTCACGGAATTTCTGGAAAACAATCACTTATAAACAACTTGCACCAAGATAATATTACACAAATATGAGGTTAGATTGAATAAAACAGAAAATGTTAATAAAAGAACTCACTTGAGCACAGGCAGAGGGATTCCCAAGCTGAGTTTTGCAGCCACGTAGGCCAGCGGGTAACCTGTTGCCTTACTGGCCAATGCAGAGCTTCGAGAGAGACGAGCATTGACTTCAATAATGTAGTACTGTTAAGACACAAAACATTATTTCTTAAAACATTAACTTCAACAATTATAGGACAGCCATGGGCTTTTGGAGGTGTTAGTATAAATGGTGTTAGAAATATGCAAGTTTTTAAGCAAAATACATAATTATTTATATATATTTATATATATATATATATATATATATATACACACACACAAGCTAGTGTGCTCCAAAACAATGCCAAAATTTGCCTTAGAAGACTGTAGCTGCGTCCCAAATGGCTCACTATACACATTACACTTATGCACTTACACACTCAACAGCATAATATATGAATGTAGTTTCGTCTGAAATGGAACACTAATGGTTTTTTTACTAAGCGGAAATTCAAACCATTCCCTGATGACGTTTGACGGTTGCCAAATTAGCGAAATAAATGACCAAACTACTAAACAATACCTGCCATGAGTATAATCATATTCACCATCAGGAGACGGTATAATCACTCTTGTAGGACAATTTTAATTTGAGCTCAACCTCTCTTACTGGCAGATAGGTAATAAAAATGTTATTGGCTGCCTTTTAAAAGGGGAGAAGCTACAATATGTCCCACCCTCTCTTTATATACACAAGTTGAGATTACATCAAACATGGAATAAAAATGCACATTTCAAATCACTCTACTGGGGTTGCACTTCCATTGACAACAACAGAAGAGAAAAGAACTCAGCTTGAGTAAAATAAACACTTCGATGGACATGCACCTTTAAGCATTCAAAACGTTGTTTCTCTCTTCTGCCAAAAAGATCAACGTTTTATGACATCACTGAGCACTTCAACTTCTAATCAGAACTTCTGACGAATGAAATGTTCTCTAGAATCTAAAACATCATATCCACTATAAGACGCATCTGAAATTAGTCACTTATTTTTGCATAACAAGTGTTTGATCAAACATAAGAAAAAAATAAGATGGTAACAAACACTGTTTACATGCTGTATTTTTAAGTGGAAAAATGGTTAGGCAGGCTCAGCACTGCTATTACAGAATGTAGCTGTCATAAATCAGACATGCTTTAGCTCAACCACTCAAGTTAAGATATGAATGAAATGCTATTGTTTCAGATTAAAATATATGTCACAAACCAACCTGCACATCTCAGGGCACCGTTTAAGCTTATTATTGGAAGATATAAGAGACTAAATCACCTGCTCTGATTCAGGATTCAGGGCATACTGAATGTTGCACTCTCCCACAACACCCAAGTGGCGAATAACTTTGATGGCTGTGTTTCTCAGCATGTTGTACTCATAGTCATTCAGTGTCTGACTAGGAGCCACCACTATGGACTCTCCAGTGTGGATTCCTAAAGGATCGATATTTTCCATGTTACACACCTAAATGAAAAGAAATCAGATAAGAAAAAGAAAAGAAATGACAACACGTGTAAATGAGAATGTCAGAATGAAATGGAAAGCACAGCTTCATACCGTGACACAATTGTCATAGGCATCCCGCACTACTTCATACTCTATTTCTTTCCAGCCTTTAAGCGATTTGTCAACCAGGACTTGTGATGTGTGGGCAAAGGCCTGAGTGACCAACGTGATCATCTCATCTCTGTTATTGGCAAAGCCTGAACCCAGTCCACCCAAGGCAAACGCAGAACGGACCAGAACCGGATAACCAAGTCTTTCAGCTGCAGCCACTGCCTATAGGAATCAATGAGAAATATTTAAACAGTAATTAAGTACATCTGGATATATTTATAAAAATCCAATGAATGCGATAAAATAAATCTAAATAAAAAGAAATAAATACTTTTATAAATGTATCTATTAAATTAACTTAATAAATAAATTATTAATTAATTAATTTAATTATTTTATAAATAAATAAAAATATTATAACTTCTTTTCTAATACAAAAGAACATAACACACAAAATAAAAATAAACAGTTCTGTCAATATCAACAAAACTAGTTTTGAACAATTTTATTTTCTAAAAAACAAACAAACAGCTGGTTAAATGTCAGTGAATAATAATAATAATGAAAAGCTAATTATTTACTTGTCAAAAACTAATACCCACCTAAAGCTTTAGATTACATTATTTCTTACAGTATATGTAGGCCTTTCTCTTTATCTCATAATTGGAAATCATTGGCATAGAAACATTGCCCTAATATACAATACAGTAATAAGCTAACCTGTTCAACAGACATGGCCGCCTCACTGGGGGCGACGTGCTCATTGATCTCCTCCATCTTCTCCACAAAGATCTTCCTGTCTTCGGTCATCTCTATGGAGGCCACCGGTGTACCAAGCACACGCACTTTGTATTTCTCCAGCACTCCTTGTTTTGTGAGTTCCACACCACAGTTCAGGGCTGTCTGACCTCCAAAAGTGAGCAACACTCCATCTGGACGCTCGTTCTTTATCACCTGTGTGAAGGACAACAGGATGGATGCTTGACCTCGGAAACTCAATTGGTGGATGATTTTTTTTTTATTATTTGTGAAAGATAGCCTAAAGAAAATGGAGAGCGGAGTTTTTTCCTACCTGTGTGACGTACTCTGGTGTGATCGGAAGGAAGTAGACTTTGTCTGCCAGGCCTTTTGAGGTTTGTACTGTTGCAATGTTTGGGTTGATGAGAACGGTTTGGATATTCTCTTCTTTCATAGCTTTTATAGCCTGGGTGGGAAAAGAAAGAAGAAAAACATACATACACATAATAAATAAAATGTATTACATGTATTAGATCTCTGACAACAAACAAGTTTCAAACTAATAAAGAAAAATGACAATAGATAATAATAATAATAATAATAATAATAATAACAACTTTACCATTTTGATCATTTTTATGCATTTTTTAAGCCCATTAACACAAAAACATTTCAGCATTTTTAGACACAAAAGTGCATTCTAAGTGCAGCGTAGAGCTTGAAGGTACTCAGCCACAGCCACAGAGTGCCTGTAAACACAAGCTCACAATGCTTTGCATTACCTCCGAGTTCTTCTGATTTGTCCACTGCCTTAGAACTGAGAGTGAACAGATGAATGGCCGAGTGTAAAAGTTCTTTTAACTTGATACAACATCTAAAAAAACATCCATCCATCCATCTATCTATCAAGAGTGTGTTTAAATAGATAAACAATGTAAAAGTGGTGCATTAGAATGGAAACACACATTCTGTGTGAATTAGCCCAAAACAGTCTCAGTGGATGCTTTTTTTTTACCCTCACCTGAGATCCAGAATAGTCAAACTCTCCAGCCTGTCCAATGGAAAGACCACCTGAACCCAGAACCAGAACTTTACGTGGTCGAACAAACGCTTCTGGGTCAGGAGATCCAGGAAAGGTGAGGTGCTCCATTAGTCTTTGCTTAACTGTAAAAGCAATGGCAGTTTATGGATAATTATTACTAAATCGTGTAAACACAATAAGAATGCATTTAATGTTGACAGATCATAAATAAGTATGCAAACAATCCAACTGCATAACACCAGATCACCTGATTTTCCAGCTTTGCTCTCCTTTACATCTCTGACTGTATCCAGGAACACATCAAAGAGACCAACAAGGTCTGTCGGACCTGCCATGTGCTCAGGATGGAACTGGACACTGAAAAAGGAAAGTAGTACATGTTATCAACAATCAGTCAGTAAAAGCAGTGGCTACAGTGCTTTTAGAAAAGCTAAATGGCGTTGTCAAATAAATAAATAAACAAACAGGACGTTTTTTAATTGTTATGACATACAGCTGGCCATGTTTTATACAGTAATAATAATAATAATGCTATTAATAATTTATTGGTAACAAATATTTTCCAATCAGTCTGTTGTTTAGAAATTAAGAGAATACTTTCTAAACACAACAGTGGTGTAGTAAAAGTGATGTTAAAAACTACAAAATATATACACAGACTTGTCAACTAATTACAAGTCATTAAACACTGTTCAGCCAATCACAATCGAGGACCAGAGCTATTTAAACAAGGTTTATACTCATTGATACTGTACATATGCAAACACAAATGAGACATTGTGTTTATTTACTGCTAAATCAGCAACCTTTAGCAATTTCATGCCAAGATTAATACAGATAGAGAGATTACATAATAACGACAGCTTCGTAAAATCCATATGAAAGTATACAACAGAAAGAAAAAAATCCTCAAGTTTTGTAATGAGAAATAAACACCAACCTGAAGAGTGGTTTGTGGTTATGAACGATGCCCTCACTGGTTTGGTCATTAGCATTGGTAAAAAGCACATCCCAGTCCTTTGGGAGAGTTTCTGGATCCACAGCAAACCCGTGATTCTGAGAAGTGATGTAACAGCGATTTGTTCCTTTATGGATGCATGGCTGATTATGGCCACGGTTACCGTATCTAAAATACACAGAGATCATAAATAAAGCTTGTAATATTTATAAGAAAACACTTCACAGATCATAAACCATCTCTGAATGAACCCATTGACTGTCCGCTACTGAAGAAAGAGATGTGGACTGGCATCTCATTCGGCCTTGAGCACAAGCAAACAAAGCAAGTATCCCAGGACTCTTAGGAAAACACATGCGCTTCACTAAACTGCTGAGATCAGCATGAACCAGATTTCACATTAGAAGATCTGGAATGTGATGGGAAGAAAGAGCCAGAGCAAAACCCCATAATCCACTGACCATTAACTTATGATACCTAGTTCAATTACACTGCTAAAAAATTTTTTTTACAATTATTTAACCAAAAACAAAGAAATAACATTATTTTAGTGGAAATTAACATTGTAGTAGGATTAATATAACATATTAACACATTCATGCATCACTTATATTCAAGGTAAAATCTTGCAGTTAAAAAAGTAATTTTTTCTGATTATTTCTTTGATTGAAATGAAATTAAAATGCATTATGAATTGTCTCAACTTTAATTCTTTCCATAAGTAATATTTAAATGACTTTTTTATATAATACTTATAACTACTAAACAATATGTAAATATATAACTACAAAACTTGACTTATTTTATTCTGTGGAACATAAAACAAGGCAGTAACACTGAAAATAACCTCAAACTGTGGTTCGGTTCACAAGGTTTTCCACAATACCTCATGTCAACCAAAATTTATCGGGTTTAAAAAAAATATGAGAAAGATAAAGTGCAATTAAATTTTTTTATTAATTAACCCTTCAAGAAGAAATGTGCATTAGACGTCAATGAAAAATACCATTAAAAAAATAAATAAATAAACTTATTGCTTACTTCATCTTGTATGTCTTTGCGCCAATGACCAGTGACAGCAGCTGATGGCCCAAGCAAATTCCAAAGACAGGTTTGGGATTCTCCACACATGCCACCTTGCGAATATTCTCTACAGTCACCTTACAGAACTCAGGATTGCCAGGACCGTTGCTGATAAACAACCCATCAAAGTCTAGAAAAACAGAGGCAACACACATACAGTGCTAACCTTATCAATTAGCAATTACACTGGGTGTGAAATAATGACAATTATTATTTTTATAATCATTTTTGGGATTTAGACATCCAACAAAAACAGCTTCTTCAAAAACATACACTTTATTATTATTTATTTTTGTTTTAATACCATATCAGCAAAACTGGCTATATTCATACAACACTTGTAATAAATATACTATATATAATTTATAAACATAACAGTTTCTTAATAATAATAATCCATTGTATAAAAAAACAACAACATACAAACACTGATAAAAAAGTCATATTAGATCTTTCAATTTATGTTCTCTTGTTTATATTGACCTTTCCACCCAGTTACCTTTACATGCACACTCACGCACACAAACCTGGCTGTTCCTGACTATTTTTTAAATGTTTTTTTCCTGTTATTTATTTTTATGTTTTCCATTGGTATTTAATTCCATGTCGTTTGTCTACCTCTTTGCTTAAAAAAACATCTTTCAATTTGTTTAATGATAAATATTCTAAAATTCCTCCAGAAGACACCTTTATAAACATTTCCTATAAAATATTGTTCTCGTTTACTTTGTAGATAACTGACCAACAATAAAATTATCACATTAAAATTAAGATACAAATTGTACCAAAGAAATTCATTCCAAAACTATTTTTTTCCAGACAATAAAATATGATATACAATATATTGTATATTTTTGTACAGCCCCATCTGCGACACAACTGTGCAGTGTTTGTTTTGCTCCACGGAAAATAAGGATTTCATTAACGCTCCATTGTAACTGTTGCATTACAAACCTCTGTAATATATATTGGCTACACTTTGTATAAACTTTATTTTAAACAAAATTATTATATGCTATAGTAGCCTATAACCTATTTATATGCCTCAACATGTATGCAATTTGTTCTCTTATGACTGCAGTCACCGCATTCTCATCTGTTTAAAGCTTCTGCAAAAATAATAATAATAATAATAAAAAAACAACCTACATTTGACCAGCTTTTAAGCAAAACCTATATTGTTATGATATTTCGGTGCCAGTTTAACACAGGCAACACTAAACTGATGATACTTTAACTAATTAACAACACTCCGTCACCTGAACTCACTGCGAGTAAGATGGAAAAAAATGAAAATACAGAGGTAAAATCAGATTCTTAAGTTATAATCTTTAAAATAATGACTCGTTTTAAAAATGTTGACAGATTTATGATATAGGAATTACAGCGGAGCATTAAAAATGCTTATTTTCTGTGGAGCGACTGATTTGAGTTAGTAGGCCTGCTAAATTTATTAAGCGGAAAAAAAAACTTGGTATGAAAAAACTGCCTATGCCGGTTATTAAAAAGGATTCAGTCAGTGTTTTCATTTCGTAATCTAAATTTTTTAATTTAAGTGGAAAATATTTAAAACAGGCCTTTAATTCTATTTAATTAATTTATTCAGTTTTTCTATACAATCCTGAGAGCAAAAATAAATAAACTAAAAAGAGGCATTGTACAGGCACAATCACCACATTACCGCAGTTGACGTCTCATTATGGCGGTAATGTTGTGATGCGGTTATCGTCACACCCCTAGTTTATACATTAATCCCATTTGCCATTTTCCCAGATGACACTTCATGTTTAAAATACAAAACACCACAACATTCTTCAACAATAGTGTCATTGCTCACCATTGCTGTCCAGAGGATGATCCCAGGGGACAACAGTGACCCGGGCGCCTCTCTGGCACAGGCAACGAATCTGGTTGTACTTGATGCCACAGTCTATAGCAGTGATTCTCACTGTGCCCTCTGGATTAAACACTTTTGGTGCCTGTTGAATCGGCAATACAGAACACAAAAATTTAAATGTCACTGCATTACACAACATCATCCATCTAAAAAACACTGAAGATAGACACCTACTTTCATGGAAACTTCTTTAACAAGGTTTCGGGTGTCTGGATTGTCAAACGGAATATTGTCAGCTGGAGTTCCTTCCACCACAAGTTTTCCCAACATGGTACCCTTCTCTCTGATCTTTTTGGTCAAGCGTCTAGTGTCAACACCTGATTTTCACAGGAAGAATTATGTTTTAGTTTTTTGAACCATAGTACAATGGGATTAAAATTCTTGCTTTTACTTTGTATGAATAAAAGCTATTTTTGTCAAGCAATAGTAGTAGTGGTGTTTGTTTATTGCTATACAAGCTTGATTGGATATTACATGGTAGATACAGTTGAAGTTCGAATTATTAGCCCTCCTGAATTATTAGCCCACCTGTATATTTTTCCCCAATTTCTGTTTAAAGGAAATACAATTTTTTTCAACATATTTCTAAACCTAATAGTTTTAATAAGTAATTTCTAATAAAATATTTCTTTTATCTTTGCCATGATGACAGTATATAATATTTTACTAGATATTTATCAAGATACAAGTATTCAGCTTAAAGTGCAATTTAAAGGCATAACTAGGTTAATTAGGCATATAATGTAATGTATTTTTATTTAATGCCATGTCAGCAACCAAGGCAATTTTCATGGCAAGAACATTTCAATAATAAATATACAATTAAAAACAACTAACAAATGAATACATAAATTAAATAAGATTTTTTTGTGTTAATACATAATAAAATTCTAGAAAATTTTTCAAGTATCACTCAAACGTATTCCAGGTATGCTCAAACGTCCTTAAGAGAGTTAATTTCATTAAAAAGCCTTCTGGAATGAAGGACAGTCCAGTAAAATGTGTTTTACAGTAAGGGGGCACAAACAAGCAAAAAGGGATGGGTTAGTCTTGTATGTGGAATATGACATCCATATCCAAGTAAAAATCACTTGATCAAATCTAGTCTTAAAATGTCTTAAAACTCTGTTTGAGATTTTAGGTTGTATTTCATATATTCATCAATTTATTATTTTCTAATGCTCTAAACATAATAGTTTTAATAACTAACTTCTAATAACTGATTTCTGTCATCTTTGCCATAATGACAGAACATAATATTTTACTAGATATTTTAAGATGCTAGTATTCAGCTTAAAGTGCAATTTAATGTTCTGTAGACAATCAAAATAAAATATTGCTTAAAGGGGCTAATAATATTGACCTTAATTTTTTTTAACTGCTTTTATTGTAGCCGAAATAAAACAATTTGAATTTCTCCAGAAGAAAAAATATTACAGGAAATACTGTGAAAAATTCCTTGCTCTGTTAAACATAATTTGGGAAAGATTTAAAAAAAGAGATAAATTCACGGGAGGGCGAAAAATTTTGACTTCAACTGTGCATTAAACAAATAAAATTGCAAAAACAATATGAAGGTAAAACAATTATATACTTCAACAAATAAGTAAGAACTAAAATACAACTTTTAATGAAAACTGTAAAAGATTTATGGTTCCATAATTATATCCTTAAATGTTTGAATAACACTTTAAAATAAGGTTCCATTAATTAATGCAATTACAACCAAAACTAAAATGAACAACATTTGTACAGCATTTATGCTATTAATCATTACATCATTTACTGATGCATTATTAAAACCAAACGTGGAGCTTGTAAACATCAGTTAATACAAGTGTACAAGGACCAATAATAAATTAACTACTGTATTTCTCATAAAACAATATTTACAAAGATTTATTGATTGTTTGTTCATGTAAATAACTAATGAAACCTTACAGTAAAGTGTTGTTTGCCCTGAGAAATATTGTCAGGCAAAAAATAGAACTGACTGACCTTGGAGGCCAGGGATGCCTTGCTCTCTGAGCCACTGATCCAGAGATTTGGCGGAACTCCAGTGACTGGGATTCTCTGAAACCTCCCCAACAATGAGAGCAGCGGCATGGATTTGGGAAGATTCAAACCACTAGACCACAAGAGAAAAGTAGCATTATAAAAAGCTGTTTTAGGTGTATTTTTTTTAAATAAAGGCATATGAGCAGACAAGAAAAAAAAATAAACCTTGCTGAGTCCAAACTCTCCATCTTCATCTTTTGGAACACCATAATTGCCAATCATCGGGTACGTCAGAGTTAGTATTTGGGACTTGTAAGATGGATCTGTGAGTGCCTCCGGGTAACCCACCATTCCTGTCTGGAAAACTGAAGACAGACATTTTAAGAGTTAGGAGGAGGAATGTTAAGAAGGCATGGGACAGTATAAGATTCTGACAGCATGATAACCTTGGATAAAAATTTCACCGTTTCACGGTTTCATGCTCTTTTTAAATGTCTGGGTAAAATAAAAAACTTTTTCCCCATTAAACACAATACGTTTTATTTTAAGAAACATTTTAAATATTATTGAACAGTAAACGTGTCATAAATCATTAACTTCTGCTATCTTCATTAGTTTCAAATACACAGATTTATTGACAACTTGAAAAGGCATCTGTGGAGATCTTTCTTTTCTTTGAATATAAAGTAAAGCCACTGCACTGTTCAGGTCTAAAGCATGCTTGGATGTTGGTGCACAATTGATTTGTATTTCAAATGTTTGTTTAATCAGGAGCTGACCTGTAGCTTTTGATGTGATTTCCTGTTGCCCTAAAAAACTAAAAGTAGTTGTAAAAACTTATATATACTGTAACACGATAACACAAAATGTTAGTGGTTTCAAAACTTTGACTTTTCCAAACTGCGGTAAACCTTAAAACCAGTTATATTCCCATGACTAGATTAGTCACGAGTAGTGGTAAACCAATATAACTAACTCAATCATTTCTTGCCCAGAGTTAAATGAGTTTCTCTTTTTATATATACCTGTAAATATCTTCACTACATACTTTGTAGCACTATGAGCCTTTGTTTTGACTGTTAACCAAATAAAGCTGACTTAGCCTAAGTTGATGTAGTATCAGACGCAATGAGTTGGGGTCAGCAATATAAGAGGGGTTTTGTGATTTATAATGCAACTGTCTGCAAATAACACATCTAAATGAATAAGTATGAAGGGGGGAAAACATGTAACATTTAAATGTGCGTGCATTTATGCAAGTCTGTCTTTTTTCTTTAGACAAAACATAATTTTAGGCCATGCTTGCTCCATCTTTATCATTGAAATTTCCTGATTTACTGTATATGGAGGAATGGGGTGAACACTTAAAATGAAGTAATGTGTCATTTAATATTTTAATCAAATCATTGTTTAAAACAGGGGTGGCCAAACTTTTCCTTTTGAAGGGCCAAAAATCAAACTTGATTGAGGGCTGTAGGCCAAAGGTAAACACAACAAACTGTATTACGTTAAATTTTCTATGAATAATTTCTTAATTTATTTCCTAATATTTAAAAATAACTACAATGCATTGCTTTAAATGATAATAACTAATGCAAAATTTGACAAGTTTTATAATGAAATGATTACAGTAAAAGCAATCCCATTAACAACACAATTGAGTTCGTTGCTGAATATTAGTATAACAATTAAAAAATTCAGATTCATTTACAAAACAAACAAAAGGGCTACATTACATTTGAAATGATGGTCAGGGATATTTGCCCCAACCAACCCTCCTTATCATTCTCCTTCTCTTTTTACAAATGGAATGGTGGGCCAAATCAAAGGTTCGCATGGGCCAACTTTGGGCATCTCTGGTTTAAAATGTACAA
>CAIGQZ010034990.1:16700146-16725473 GCA_903798205.1 Danio tinwini | reverse complement strand
ATATATATATATATATATATAAGCATTTAAGATTTATTTTATTTAGTGACAAATGTGTTACAATAAAGTTGTAATATGCCAACTATTATTGTAAATGTATTTAGCTTTTACTTCCCTCTGAACATTAGATTGTGTCCTGTTAAATTAGGTTCTTACCCCGAGCAAACTTTTTATATATATAAAAAACAATCAAAATTGTCATTCAGTGAGTTTACACAACAAACTCCAAACTATTTGCAGTAGTTTTACATTTTTATATTTTGCCACTTCAATCCACTAAGTTTTCTAGTCATTTAGAAAATTAACAAAACAAAGTATGATCAATTACTTTAAATATTTCCATAAGTACAGGTCAGAAAAAGTATGTCATTTGCTTTTTACACAAACATATCTGTTATCAGAGTGAGAACAGAACATTATTTCCCTCATACATGCCCATTTCACCCATTGGTACCATAAAAGTAGACCCTACATATCACAAAGGTGAAATGTGATTCATTTTTTGAGGCATTTAGACATTTTACTTAAAAGCACACATGCACAATGTTTTCCCTCATAAAGTGTTGCTACAACATCTAAATGTAAATATTTTTGTGCTTCAGAGACTTGAACAACTTTATGAATTCCTCTAAAGGTGTACTTATAAACTATATTAAAGAAAACACGACATAAAAAATCATATGGTGAATAAACCAACTGTTTTATTAAACTGCACCACAAAGTAAACACTTATCTAAATGTTCACTACCTTAACTTTTAAATGGTGATCCTAAAACAATGCCTGTGACGTCAGCCATGTGGCGCACACATGCCCTACGAAGGGGCTACTTTTGAGTGTTCCCTTTTGAAACATTTAGCGCGAAATCAAACACGTGTAACTTCCGGCTCATCAGCTACATATTTTTCGATCACGCTTTCCGGTAAGAGGACAGAACAGAACAAGTGTACCATACGGAGCGGTGTCAGAAAACAGTGCTGACAGGGACACAGCTTATTAAATTTTACTTACCAACTTCACCAGACACTGAAGTTGCGGCACCGAACAGACGGCCTTTAAACGTCGTCCCGTCCTCCAATACTAAAGATGCCATTTTCAGCGACATTACTAAACCGTTCGTATTTCTAAGCGCAAAGCGAATATCTAGTGTTAACAAAAAGTATATTCGAGTCGAACTAAATGACTTCTGTTTCTCCCTTATCGCCGAAGTTTGCCCACGTGAAAAGCGCGCAGCGCAAGGTGATGTTCACCCGAATGCGGAGTAAATAAATGCGTCTTTAGTTGTTGTTGTTGTTATCTAGGCCAAATAGCATGCTGTCCCTGGTGTAGAAAAATGCTCATTGGTCGTTATGGATGTTTTGAGGTGGTTAAAAGCAAAAAGAGGTCCTGGTCAATGGAGAGAAGTCCACGCTCTGCTCCAGCAACAGTAGCGTGGAGCCGTGCACGAGCACTCCGGCTGCTTTTATACGAGCGTCAAAAGCTGTGCGTCAGGAGCACGTCACGGAGAAGGGGGGAGATCTTCTGGCCTGCTGTAAGGGCTTCATTCATAAAAATAAAATAAAAAAGAAAGGCTTTACTTGATGACATTTTAAACGTTGTGTTGTGGAATACGTATTTTCTACTCAAAACTGCCTATATTTAATTTACATTTGCAATTAAAAACTGATATTGTGAATTACTAATTTTTTATGCTTTAAACAACAGATACATGACAATAGAACAAAGAATATAATGCCAGGGCGATAGAAGGCAAATAAGAATAACAGTACACAAAATAAACAAATAAAAACACAAAAAACAAGTCTATTAAAATTTTTTAAATGATTACAATTACAAACAAGCAAATCCTTTACATTAAACAAAAAATAAACAGTTTTAATGGCCTTTTTATTAGTACTATGTTGAATAGTACAAAATAATTTATCAGTTTGTTTTATAAAAACAAAGCAAAATAGTTTTTTTGTGAAAAATTTACACTTATAAATATGAAACTTAATCAACAAAATAAACAGACTAATAACAAAATTTTGTTGTTCAGATTATCATAATTAAAATACCCCAAAATTACGTTTTCAAAAAGAAAATTAAAGAGTACCTTTTCTTTGATAAATACAGAGGCATCCTACCAAAGCTTTTTAACACAGTGCCAAAAGACGTGGGGTACAGTTTCCAAATAAAAAGAGCAATTTATATCAATATCCTTTTTTAAATTTACAGAGAAAATGTTTAACCGGATAGAATTTATGAATGGGTGACATGGTGGCTCAGTGGTTAGCACTGTCAACTCACAGCAAGAAGGTTGCTGGTTCGAGTCCTGGTTGGGTCAGTTGGCATTTCTCTGTGGAGTTTGCATGTTCTCCACGTTGTTGTAGGTTACCTACGGGTGCTCCGGTTTCCCCCACAGCTCAAAGACATGCGCTATAGGTGAATTTAATAAACTAAATTGGCCGTAGTGTTTCAGGGTTTATACAGTCATGGAAAACCTGGAAAAGTCATGGAATTTTGACGTGGCATTTTCCAGGCCTGAAAAAGTTTTGGAAAAGCAGAAAAACAGATATCTGTACAGGTATACTTGAATATAGTTGATTTATTTTCTGTCCTTGGCCAATCACATACTCTCACATTATTAGTGTGGTGAAAGCATTATCTAAATCAATTTTACATAGATATAAATATAAATTGAAACTAAATAGATTGCTGCGTGTTTTACGATATGCTGTGATAAATTTAAACATGCATTGTTTTTCTTTTACCGTGCATATGTAGACATTGTATGAAAATTTTTTGTGTGTGTTTTCCTGTGTTTGTGTGTGAATGAGTGTGTATGGATGTTTCCCAGTACTGGGTTGCAGATGGTAGGGCACCCGCTGTGTCAAACATATGCTGGATAAGTTGGCAGTACATTCCGCTGTGGTGAACCCCCAATGAATAAAGGGACTGAGCCAAAGGAAAATTAATGACTTTTTGAATTAGTTTAAAAGATGTTGTGAAATATTATTAATCAGTATTATAAAATCTTATAGGCTACAACGTCACCTTTAGTGTCAAACGGCTCTTCAGAAAAAACATTCTAATATATATTATTCAAGCATAAAAAGCATTGATTATTATAAATAAAGTTGAAATCAGTTCACCATTTTATACAGGTTTGTTATATACATAATACAGCATACATATACACAGTGTGCGAATTATACAGTGACGATCAGAGGAGTCAACTGCTAGTTTGTGTACATCTAGTTTTTTAATAAAATTTAAGTTTTCAGCATTTTGATTAATATTTGGTGTATTCTGACCTCCTGTATTCTCTGATTGGCTATTTCAGATGTTACTGTAGGTTAAACTACAAACGTTAAAATGCATCTAATTTGACTCTACCTTCAGGCTAAATATAGACAACTATTTTATGAGAAAACAGTCTTGTGAACACGATGTCTATTGGTCTAAATAGACAGATTGGCGCGATTATGCTTTCACAACGGTTTTAGGAGTTGTTAAATGTATATTTATATGATCTATTATTTTAATTATTAACATTATTATTTAAAATACAGATCAGAGTGAAATATTTCTCAGTATTAAAGGACTGACAACCCCCCCCCAATCTTGTTTTGACGTCCATCGGGGAATCAAGTGTTAATTAGGGGGGTCAATCCTCCCCAATCCCCCTGTAAGTCGCACACTGCATATACATTTTTACAGGTTTCTTATTTTTGTGCAAATGTAGTTATATTACTATAAAAAGCTGTGTAAGTTTTTCCTTTACAAATAAGGTTTTATTGGTCAAAAAAAAAAGTCATTAGAAAGATTTTATTTCAAATAAATGTTTTTATTTTGAACTCTATTTGTCAAAGAATGCCAAAAAGTAAAATGTATTAATTTTCTCAAAAATATGAAGAAATTAGTATCAGTTTCAACGCTGATAATAATAAGAATCATTATTAATAAATGAGCACTAGTAATTGAAGTTGAGGAATTATCTGACACTGAAGTTTAATGAATCGCAGGAATAAAATATATTCACGCAGCACTCTTTTTTTTATTGACCTAATAGTTCAGAATAGTATTTACTATTCTTAGGCTAGGTTTTTATGCTATTTTCCATCAAAGAAAAGCTTATAAGCATCTAAATTAATTTGTGATATATGCTTATAAATCTGGAGGAAAAAACAGGCCTTGATTAAGTATGATCTTGGTTATTAAATACTGTCATAGCTGTTTGTAGCCTAAAACAAAACAAAACAAAAAAACCTGGAAGACTTTGACCATGTCATTGCTGTTTTCATGTTTATTTATGTTTGTTCATGTGATACAAGGATTTCCCAACTTTTTTTTCAGTCGAACCCCCTCGACAAAAATGTTTACTTAAAGTCTCACTTAGATTAAAAGTTAATATTTAAATAAATTATCAACACATTTGCATATTCACACAGCAGTCATATGTTGGTTAATAGTCATGCAGCTAAACAAAGCATTTCAATTATGGTTGTTCAAATGTTTAAAAAACACATTAAATTATCATAAATTAACTATTAGCTTTTTGTAAACTCAAAGCACCCTAGATCTTACATTTATTTATTTATTTTTGTAAAGTGTCCTTGAGCTTTGGAAAGGTGTTATATAAATAAAAATTATTATTATTATTATTACATTTACCTTAATTTCTTTTACATGATTTCTTTTCCATGAGGATGAAAATAAAAATAAAACTATAACTCAATCCAAATGTGTGTTGAAAAATAAGTTAAACCTGTGAAAGGAATCTAAAAATAGCTACCTGATATAAGTAAGCTTGATTCAATTATTGACAACAATTTTCATCATGTAATGTGTTATCAGTGACAGACTACAAATTGCAAGTAATCTCCATAGGTCTGGGTAAATTACTTACAAGATGTAATCTGTTACTGATAACAAATTACATGTTGAAAGTTCTCAGCAATGTCATTCAAAGTTGTCTGTCGTCAGTAATCTAATCTAGAAACTACTTTTAATGATATATACTTTTAGGTCATTTCAACCCAAGTTTTTTTTTAAATAACCCAACATTTATAACCCTAACATTTAAAGAAACCATTTTGGATATTGACATTTTCATTCATTCATTAATTTTCCTTTGGCTTAGTCCCTTTATTCATTAGGGGTCGCAACAGCTGAATGAACCGCCAACTTATCCAGCATATGTTCTACCTTGCCCTTCCAGCTGCAATCCAGTATGGGAAACACCCATACACACTCATTCACACATATACACTACGGGCAATTTAGTTTTTTCAGTTCACCTATAGCGCATGTCTTTGAACTGTGGTGGTAACCTAAGCACCCGAATTAAGGAAATTCCATTAAGGAAACCCACGCCAACACAGGGAGAACATGCAAATTCCACACAGAAATGCCAACTGACCCAGCCGGGACTTGAACCAGCAACCTTCTTGCTGTGAGATAACAGTGCTAACTACTAAACCAACATGTCGCCATTGCATTTTCAGATAAACATTATTTTTTATAATTTAATAATTTGTATTTTTGATCATTTGTCTCACATGTTAGGTTTTACTATATTTGTGGTAAACACACACACACACAATAAATAAAGTATGCATGTATAATGTTTAGGTAATTAAAAAACAATCAGAGAAAACATTCTGTACAACTTTTAATAAAGGAAACTCACTGCTGATTTACTTTTTAACTGGTGTTTGCAACTTCTTGCTATTTGTAATAGACAAGATCGGTTTGTGGATCACTGACACTGTCATTTCTTTGGCGTTGAGATTTTCTGTATCTGATGATGGGTACAGGGACTCCTCTGAAATGGTCCGTTAGATCCATGCCACCAAAGAAGTTTACAAAGATGATCCACAGTTTGGCAGGCATGACACTATTTATATGAACACAGACAGGTCAAGTTAATTATAGTCTTAATAGTAATTTGAGACATTTATTACATGTTATTTGTTTATTGTTTAGTTTTGTTCTTTTACTAATTGTTCTAAATAGTTCTTTCTTTTATCTGTTAAACACAAAAATTTGATATTTTGAAGAATTTTGGAACACACTGACATCCATATTTTTTTTTTTCTTATCATGGAAGTCAACGGCTACCAGTTTTCACGTTTTATTTAAATATCTTATTTAGAAATATCTTCTTTTGTGTTCAGCAGAAAAAAGAATCTCAGGTTTGTAATAAGTGGAGGATGAATAAATGATAACCGGATTTCCATTAATGGGTTAGGGTTATAGGGTTTTGTTTTAATTTAATTTAACTTAATTTTACATTTTATTTATTTTAATTTAACATTAAATTTGATTTAATATTTAATTTAATATATAATACTTTTAAAATTTTAATTTAATATTTAATTTAACATTTAATTAAAATCTTTTTATAAAATTATTTTTAAGTAAATAAATTTTAACATTTAATTTTATATTTAATTTATTAATATTTTATATTTTTCATTTGAAATATTTTAATCATATTTTTCATTTTTTATTTGATTTAATTTTAAATTAAATTAACTTTAACTTTAATATTTTTTGTACAATATTTTTATTACTTTTTTCAATTTGCATATCACAACAGATTATACAGTTACAGAATGATAAACATGAAGACACAGCAAACTTTTTACACCCTATTCTCCCTCCCATCAACCCATTCCCAAAAATAAAAATTTTAAATTAAATGAGGAAAAATAAATATATTAAATAATTTAAAATAATAATAATAAATAATAAAAAAAGTGAGTGAGTGAAAAAAACAAGAGAGTGTTTTCCTAGTCTAAGCTTGTTCTTGTTGTAGTAGACTGTCAACATTTACATTGTACTTCAGGAAGTTATTAAATGGTCTCCAGATATCTTCAAACACATTTTGTTTCTTTTTGACAATGTATGTGATCTTTTTCATTGACACATGTGATGCGTATTCTTTAATCCACTTTCCAATTCTAGGTTCATTTATATTTTTCCAATTAAGAGCAATAATATGTTTAGCTTGTAAAACACACATGTCTATGAATATGACCTCTTTGCTTTGTAAGAGAAAGCTGACAGGATATATACCTAGGATAAAAATCTTAGGATTTAACTTTAATATTTAATTTAAGTAAACTTTAAATGTAATATTTAAGTTCATATTTTATTTTATTTAACATTTAATTTAACATTAATTTATAATTTAATAAAGAAAATCTTTAGCTTAATTTAATATTTAATTTACCATTTTATTTTATTTAACATTTAATTTAACATTTTCATTCATTCAATAATTTTCCTTCGGCTTAGTTCCTTTATTAATCAGAGGTTCTGCCACAGCGGAATTCAGACGTCTAAAATACTTCTCAAGTGCCATCAAAAAAGACAGACTTGATGGCAACAACAAGTACATCTTCTCCTGCAGTATGGCATCCACAATTAGTTTTGCTGCATGTTTCTGATCCAAGACTGGAAGAAAGAACCATCTCCTTAACAAAGATAAAACATCAACATTATTTTATCATCAGAGCACTCATCTTTAATCAGATTTCATAGAAACTGCTGACTTAGTTTGACATCCGCCAAAACATTTTTGTATTAATTAAATAAGGACACTGTGGAGAGGTAAGCGTGATCGAACACCCAATGAGGGGGGAGAGCATGCTCGGAGCCCGGCAGCTAATCAGCAGGCCAATCAGAAATAATAAATAACACCTGTTTATTCTAGTGATTGGGCCGGAGAGACACCCTTCTTAAGGAGAAGAAGCAGCCGGGAGAGGGAGAAGAGAGAGCACCCACACAGACACCAGAGCTTGTGTGTGTGTGTACACTTTAAAAATAAAAATAAAAGTACTTACCTTATATCGCCGACCCTGTCTTCTTCTTCCACACAACAACGAACAATATTACAGTGGTGCCGAAACCCGGGAAGGAGAAGAGCCTCACTGCCAGAATGACCACTCCGTCAAGGCTGCCATTTGCGGAAGCCATCCAGGCCCTCGCGGTCCTCCACCAACAACAACATGATGCGCTGGTGGAATTAAAGAACGTCCAGGACCAACATTTCCGAGTCCTCATGGAGGCCCAGCGGGAGGACCGCGAGCAAATCCGGAGTCTGCTGTCCCAGGAGATCCGGCCCGCTCCGACATCTGCCGCCCACCCTCCCATTACATTCCAGAAAATGGCGCTGGAAGATGACCCGGAAGTGTTCCTGGACCTCTTTGAAAAGATGGCGGAGGTGTGTGGCTGGCCTCGGGCCGAGTGGCCGGTACGTGTCATCCCGCTGCTCTCGGGCGAAGCCCAGATCGCTGCACAGCAGCTACCGGCCCAGAATCTCCTGGAGTATGCTCATCTGAAGCGAGCCATTCTCCAGCGGGCCGGCCGCAACCCAGAGGAGCAGCGTCAGCGCTTCCGGTCACTGGAGCTGACTGAAAGCGGCCGGCCCTTCGCGTTCGCCCAGCAGCTCCGTGACGCCTGCCGCAGATGGCTGATAAAGGATGGCCGGACCACTGCCCAGCTGGTGGATGCCGTGGTACTGGAACAGTTCATCACCCGCCTCCCCTCTCGAACATCGGAGTGGGTCCAGTGCCACCGGCCAGACGATCTGGAGACGGCCATCCGGCTGGCGGAGGATCACCTGGTGGCGAGGTCCAGGGTCGGCGAAATAACCTCTCTCTCCTCTCCCCCTCTTTCTCTCTCTCTCTCGTCCTGTTCCCAGGCCCAGAATGCGGAGACCGCCCACACCAGCACCCAGACGGCGGTGCACTGAGGCGGATCCGCAGCCAGCCCCGCGGGAAGGGGAATCCTATCAGGACAGAGGGGCGGAGTTTCCACCCCTGGCTGCTTCCCAGACGGCACCAGGTCTCTCTCCGGTTCAATCGGTTGGTCTTGCTGGCCCCGGGGGTGTAGTAAAAAGATCTGGGCCGATGCATTGGCGCCGCGGGGGCGAGGATAGCGCACCAAAAGTCCGCTCCGTGAAGGAGGTGAGTGCGTTGATTCGCGTCCCCGCCACGCCAATCGTCGCCCCTGGTCGCGACGGGCTATACCGGATACCAGTGAGTATTAAAGGGGGTACATATCAAGCTTTGGTGGATTCGGGGTGTAACCAGACCTCCATCCACCAAAGCCTGCTTCAAGACCCGGTATTGGATACGAGCCGCACGGTAAGGGTAAGGTGTGTGCACGGTGATGTAATTCACTACCCGCTAACGGCTATAGATATTCAATTCAGGGGTAAAAAGCATAGCGTAGAGGTAGCGGTTAACCCGCACCTCAAACACCCGCTAATTCTGGGAACCAATTGGCCTGGATTTAATAGATTATTAAGGATCTTATGTGTGGGTGTTTCTTGGAAAAAGAAATCGCCAGAGAGGGGGCGGGTCGCTCAGCTGGGGGAATCCCAGGCAGTGACGTCACGCACTGACTCAGGGGAAGGGCCGGGAATTTCCCGGTGTAAAGACTTTCCCCTGGAGCAGTCGCGTGATGACACGCTGAGACATGCACTCGAAAGGGTGCAGGTCATTGATGGGAAAATCCTCCAGCCTGATCGACCCCTCTCCTATCCGTATTTTGCGATTATTAATGATAGGGTGTATCGAGTGATCCAAGACGCTCAGACAAAGGAAGATACAACCCAATTATTAGTACCAAAGAGCCGTCGGGAAATGCTTTTCCAGGCGGCTCATTCTAATCCTATGGCCGGACATTTAGGTCAGGCGGCCACACTAAATCGCCTCATGGCCCGATTCTTTTGGCCGGGCATTCACGGTGACGTCAGCAGATGGTGCGCTTCGTGTCGTGAATGTCAGCTGGTAAATCCACCGGCCACCCCAAAAGCGCCATTGCGCCCATTGCCAGTTATGGAGATCCCCTTCGAGAGAATTGGGATGGATCTCATCGGACCATTAGAGCGATCCGCACGCGGGCACCGGTTTGCATTAGTTCTAGTAGATTATGCAACCCGATACCCGGAAGCAGTAGCGCTCCGTAACATCTCAGCAAAGAGCGTTGCGGAGGCTCTGTTTCGCATAATCTCCCGAGTGGGAATCCCCAAGGAGATTCTCACTGTTTAAGGCACCGCATTCATGTCACGCACAATGCGCAAGCTTTACGGATTATTGGGCGTTAAATCAATTCGCACCAGCGTCTATCACCCACAAACGGACGGACTGGTGGAAAGGTTTAATCGCACGCTTAAATCCATGATCCGTAAATTCGTTCACGAGGACGCGAAAAATTGGGATAAGTGGTTAGAACCCTTGTTATTCGCTGTGCGGGAGGTTCCCCAAGCTTCCACGGGGTTTTCCCCCTTCGAGCTTCTCTATGGCAGACAGCCCCGTGGGGTTTTGGATGTCGTTAGAGAGGCTTGGGAGGACGAGCCTTCAAACAGTAAAAATGAAATTCAGTATATTCTGGACCTTAGAGCAAAACTCCACACACTGGGGCGGCTCTCTACGGAGCATTTGCTTAAGGCCCAGGATGACCAACGCCGGCGTTATGACAAGGGTACTAAACTACGCAAATTTTCACGGGGAGATAAAGTCCTTGTACAGCTACCCACTTCTAGCTCTAAATTACTCGCCAAGTGGCAAGGGCCGTTTGTGGTCACACGACGAGTCAGCGATCTCGATTATGAGGTAATGCGTTCGGACAGGGCTGATTCACGTCAGATTTACCACATTAATCTGCTGAAGCAGTGGAGGGAGCCGGAGGAGGTGATGCTGGCTAAGCTCGTTACCAACGAGGATGACCTGGGGCCAGAGAGCACTGGCCGACAACGGCCGGGCACTCTGGTCACCGGGGGTGACCATCTCTCAGCGAGCCAGCTCATCGATGTCCGGCACCTTCAACGTGAATTTTCTGACGTGTTTTCACCCCTGCCCGGTCGTACTAACTTAATTCAGCACCATATTGAGACCGAACCGGGTGTGGTCGTAAGGACCCGGCCGTATCGCCTACCTGAACACAAGAAAAAAGTGATTCAGGAAGAATTGGGTAATATGTTGAAATTGGGAGTAGTAGAAGAGTCACACAGTGACTGGGCCAGCCCGATAGTCTTAGTTCCGAAGACAGACGGCTCGGTCCGGTTCTGTGTGGACTATCGCAAAGTCAATGCTGTGTCGAAATTAGACGCATATCCAATGCCGCGTATTGACGAGTTGCTCGACCGGTTAGGTGCTGCTCGATATTATTCGACGTTGGATTTGACAAAGGGTTATTGGCAGATCCCCTTATCTCCAATATCCCGCGAAAAAACAGCCTTCACAACGCCGTTTGGATTACACCAATTTGTGACTCTTCCGTTCGGGCTGTTCGGGGCACCGGCTACGTTTCAGCGGCTGATGGACAAAATACTTGGCCCTCATTCCGCATATGCCGCTGCTTATTTAGATGACATCATCATTTTCAGTAATGATTGGCAGCGGCATATGCAACATCTGAGGGCGGTATTATCAGTGCTGAGACGGGCTGGGCTTACGGCCAACCCAAAGAAGTGCGCAATTGGGCGAGTGGAGGTAAGGTATTTGGGCTTCCACTTAGGTCACAGGCAGGTGCAGCCCCAAATTGATAAGACTGCAGCTATTGCAACCTGTCCGAGACCTAAGACCAAAAAGGAGGTGAGACAGTTTTTGGGACTGGCAGGATATTATAGGCGTTTTGTTCCTAATTATTCGGCCCTCGTCAGCTCATTGACTGATCTCACTAAAAAGGAGGGACCAGATACCGTCCAATGGTCGGAGCAGTGCCAACAGGCCTTCTCAAAGGTAAAATCTATACTTTGCGGGGGGCCGCTATTGCACGCTCCTGATTTTGCTCTCCCCTTTCTGTTACAGACGGATGCGTCCGATCGGGGTCTGGGGGCGGTTCTCTCCCAGGAGGTGGCAGGAGTGGAACGGCCGGTGCTGTACATTAGCCGAAAACTCAGTAAGAGTGAGGCTAAGTACAGCACCATTGAAAAGGAGTGCCTGGCGATAAGGTGGGCCGTTCTCACTCTTCGCTATTATCTCCTGGGCAGGGAATTCGTCCTCTGTTCAGATCATGCTCCTCTCCAGTGGCTCCACCGCATGAAGGATACCAACGCGCGGATCACCCGTTGGTATCTAGCGTTACAGCCTTTTAAATTCAAGGTGGTCCACAGGCCGGGTGCACAGATGGCGGTAGCCGACTTCCTCTCCAGGGCGGGGGGGGGCCTGCATGCCGGACGGCTCCCCGGCCTGAGGCGGGCGGTGGGGGTATGTGGAGAGGTAAGCGT
Organism: Danio tinwini; assembly: GCA_903798205.1. NCBI lineage: Eukaryota > Metazoa > Chordata > Actinopteri > Cypriniformes > Danionidae > Danio > Danio tinwini. The sequence continues at coordinate 16,713,246 of CAIGQZ010034990.1, read as the reverse complement.
GATCGAACACCCAATGAGGGGGGAGAGCATGCTCGGAGCCCGGCAGCTAATCAGCAGGCCAATCAGAAATAATAAATAACACCTGTTTATTGTAGTGATTGGGCCGGAGAGACACCCTTCTTAAGGAGAAGGAGCAGCCGGGAGAGGGAGAGGAGAGAGCACCCACACAGACACCAGAGCTTGTGTGTGTGTGTACACTTTAAAAATAAAAAGAAAAGTACTTACCTTATATCGCCGACCCTGTCTTCTTCTTCCACACAACAACGAACAATATTACAGACACACTATTGTTTTTTTGATCCCTTCCTTTTTAAGCACAAGCAGCTCTAGCACAATAGATTCTGCAAATCTCACCGCTGCAGACTTGCTTGCACAATAGTCTGTGGATTAAAATACATGTTGGCGATGCTACATTTTAAATTTTCTTTTGGATAAATCTAAATTTGAGATATTGTGCATTCAGGATTATAAATGTACCTGCAAGGCCATTCATTGCAAACAAGGCTCCATGGCATGCCACACACACCAGGTGCCCGTGGTTTCGTTCCAACATTGCTGGGAGAAATGCCTTGTACGTCTGTGAATTAAAACATTGAGAAACTTTTGAGATAACAGTGAGCTCAGTGTTCCCATAACATTAAAAAGTGTTGAGTAAAGATTGTATACCAGAGGAAAATGCAGATTTTATTTTTGTTTATTTCTTTTTTACCCAGAAATGAGCAGCAGCATTGATTCATAATGTTCGGTCCACCAGACAGTCAGGGGCCTCAAGGAAAGTGTATTTTCCTGATACCATTCCTGCATTGTTGACCAAGATTGACACATCTCCAACCTCCCTTTTAACCTGTTGAAATTTTTTATTACTATACAAATGTTGGGATATTTGAAGTCAACATTATTCACCCTCCTGTGAATTTGTTTTTCTTTTTCAAATATTTCACAAATGATGTTTAACAGAGCAAGGATTTTTTTCCCACAGTATTTCCCATTATATTTTTCTTCTGGAGAAAGTCTTATTTGTTTTATTTTAGCTTAAGTTCTTTGGCAATCAGTTTTCCAATCCTATTTGCAGCCCCAGTTACCAAAACATTCTCTCCCTTAACATCTTTCTTGCAAAGTGGAATAAAGAGTCGAACGAAGGCTTCAAAAAAGTAAAAGACAGCTCCAAGGATTAGGTCAAAAATGTCTTTTATGAACCAGAGGTTGTGCAGTATTTTCTCAAAGCCCATAATGACTGTCTAGTCTTGTTGGAAGAGAAATGATCTTGATCTGTTTTCACATTGCTGTGGTGGTGATTCTTCTTGCGGTTCAGTAAATCTGGATCTCAAGTACAGCTTGTTCTACAGGGTCTTTGTATGCCAGACCCCCATCTGTTGGTTTCCAGTCACAATGCGTTTGTTTGACCTGTCACCCAGAGTAAATCAGAGTTAATTTTAGACATTGCATGTGGTCACATTATGATATAAGGTTATAGTTTTATCATGAGTGGTTATTTGCCTGATTGATAAGTGTAAATAATAAAAAAATGAATGGATAGCTATGAAAAAACAGACCACTTGAAAACCTTTGTTTTCCCTGAATTTATATAGTTTTGCTAAAATGTACTTTTTGTTTAATTCTGAAAACTACTGATGTTTTTGGTGCCATTTACAGCATTTTATTTTACATGAATGTTACAAAAAGATGACATGTTTTAAGATATTTATTTTTTAGACAACATGATATAGGGCTGGCTGATTAATCAAAAAGTAATCGAAATCGACTTTCAGAACCTTTAATCAATCAAAATTTCCCAGTTCAATTTTTTCAAATACTTTTCCTAGTTCTTTTTTGACTGTTCCTTTTAAGCAATGTGTGTTTTAATTTCAGTTGTTCAATGTTGATGTTTAATTAATAATCACAGATAGTGCATAGTGTGTGTTTCTTTCAATTATTTAAAAAATCTCTCACTTGTAATATGTGAGCATATATACTGTACAAAACTTGTCAGTAAAATTAAAGTCATTCATTAATCGTAATCGAGGGTGATGCGGTGGCACAGTAGCTAGTGCTGTTGCCTCACAGCAAGTTGGCATTTGTGTGTGAAGTTTGCATGTTCTCCCAGTGTTTCCTACGAGTGCTTCAGTTTCCCCCACAAGTCCAAAGACATGCAGTACAGGTGAATTGGGTAGGCTAAAATTGTCCATAGTGTATGTGTGTGAATGAGTGTGTATGGGTGTTTCCCAGTGATGGGTTGTGGCTGGAAGGGCATCCGCTGTGTAAAACATATGCTGGATAAGTTGGCGGTTCATTCCGCTGTGGCGACCCCAGATTAATAAAGGGAGTAAGCCGAAAAGAAAATGAATGAATAATTGTAATCGGGGGTGGCGTAGTGGGTAGCACAATTACCTCACAGCAAGAAGGTAATTAAAAATGGTTTAAATTATAATATTTTTATTTGATAACATTTTATTAACGTTTTGTGTAACGTTAAATACATTTTTTTTGCTTAAATTAGACAACTGTTACACCAGATTTTGCACACAATTTTCATGATGTCTCTCAATTTTTCTATAATGTTAGTTATGGAAAAATTATATATATCAACTATATTATATATAGTTACATATATTGTTACAGATACAACTATATTTATATATATATATATATATATAAAAATTATATGGCTGAATGACACCATACTGGACAATGCGCTTCACCTACCAGGCTATCAGTTGTTCCGAGCGGATAGCAACAAAGAATCGACGCGGAAATTGCTTTTACATCAATGAAAGGTGGTGTACAGATGTAACAGTTTTAAAGAGGTTGTGCTGTCCAGATCCAGAAGTACTGTTTATTAACTGTAAGCCTTTCTACTCACAGAGTGAGTTCTGCTCGTTCATCCTCGTCAGTGTTTACATTCCTCCGCACGTGCACGCGATACAGAAACTAGCTGATCAGATCACGGTGATAGAGCAACAACACCCGGACTCTGTTTTAATCATTCTCTGGGATTTTAACAAAGCAAAACTATCCCGTGAACTGCTAAAATATAGACAGCATGTTACATGTCCCACAAGAGACAGTAACATATTGGATCACTGCTATACCACAATAAAGGATGCATAACGCTCTGTCCAGCGAGCAGCTTTGGGGCAATCTGACCATTGTTTGATTCATCTCATACCAATTTACAGGCAAAAACTGAAAACAGCCAAACCTGTATTAAGATCTGTGAAAAGATGGACTAAAGAAACAGAGCAGGATCTACAAGCCTGTTTCGACCTCACTGACTGGAGTGTTTTTGAAGCTGCTGCAAACGATCTGAGCTCACAGAGACTGTAACATCTTATATCAGTTTCTGTGAAGACATGTGCATTTCTACCAGGACAAAACTTACATACAACAATGACAAACCATGGTTCACTGTAAAACTCAGACAGCTACGTCAGGCCAAGGAGGTTGCTTACAGGAGTGGGAAGAGGGCCTTGTATAAGCAAGCCAAATACACACTGAAAAAAGAGATCAGAGTTGCAAAAAGGAACTATTCTGAAGGAGTCAGTTCTCTTCCAGCGACTCAGCATCTGTGTGGAAAAGTTTGAAAACCATTACAAACCAAAAAAAACCCCATCCCCCAGCACTGTAGACAACCAACTACTTGCAAACGACCTGAATGAGTTTTACTGCTGGTTTGAGAAAATCCCCCACACCTACTCTGAAATGCTCATTACATTACCATTAACACCTCCACCACCCCCCCGCCTCCCCCATACCTGCACTTCAGTTCAGTGAAGATGATGTGCACCAGGTCTTCCAGAAACAGAAGAAGAAAAAGGCACCAGATTTTATAACACCAACTTGTTTAAAATCCTGTGCTGACCAACTGGCCCCCATCTTCACCCTGATCTTCAACAGATCACTGGAGCTGTGTGAAGCTGTGTGATCATTCCCATCCCAAAGAAACCCAAATTTACAGGACTAAATGACTACAGACCGGTGGCACTGACATCTGTGGTCATGAAGTCTTTTGAAAAACTGGTGCTGGCCCACCTGAAGGACTGAACCCTACAGCATTATGTTCTGCAATGTTGCCTACAGCATTATGTTCTGCAACACCTATACAGACCAGGGACCTATGTGAGGATCTTGTTTGTTGACTTCAGCTCGGCTTTTAACACTATCATCCCAAAGCTTCTCCTCCCCAAATTAACTCAGTTCTCCGTGCCCACCTCTGTCTGTCAGTGGATCAACAGCTTCCTAACGGACAGGCAGCAGCTGGTGAAGCTGGGAAAATTCTCATCCAGTACCCACACAATTAGCACTGGTGTCCCCCAGGGGTGTGTCCTCTCCCCACTGCTCTTCTCCCTGTACACGAATGACTGCACTTCAAAAGACTCCTCTGTCAAGCTTCTGAAATTTGCAGACGACACCACACTCATCGACCTCATTTAGGACGGTGACGAGTCTGCTTACAGATAGGAGGTTGAGGAGCTGGCTGTCTGGTGCAGTCACAACAACCTGGAGCTCAACACGCTCAAAACAGTGGAGATGATAGTGGACTTCAGGAGAAACCCCCCTGCTCTACCCCCACTGAGCATCATGGACAGCAATGTGGCAGCAGTGGAGTCATTTATGGCTCATTTTCACTGACTGGTACAGTACGGTACGGTACGGGTTGGTATGGGTCACCTTTATTAGGCTTGCGTTTCCACTGCTAAAAGGGTACCAATGGTACCCTTTTAACAGTGGAAACGGCCATAAAAGCGTACCGACCCGTACTGTACTGTACCAGTCAGTGGAAACGAGCCATTAGGTTCCTGGGCACCACCATCTCTTAGGACCTGAAGTGGAACACTCACATTGACTCCATTGTCAAAAAAGCTCAACAAAGGCTGAACATTCTTTGTCAGCTGAGGAAGTTCAACCTCCCAAAGGAGCTGCTGAAACCGTTCTACACATCTATCATTGAATCAGTCATCTGCACTTCAATAACTGTCTAGTTTAGCTCAGCTTCCAAATCCGACCTCCGAAGACTACGTCAAATAGTTCGGACTGCTGAGCGAATCATTGGTACAACCCTCCCTACTCTCCAAGAACTGTACTTATCCAAAGCGAGCAGAAGGGCTGCTAAAATCACTCTGGACCGCTCACACCCAGCACACTGCCTCTTTGAACTGTTACCTTCTGGTCGACGCTTCAGAGCACTGCACACCAGAACAGCCCGACACAGAAACAGTTTCTTCCCTCAGGCAATCCACCTCATGAACACTTGATGATAATAATTGTGGAACCAACATCACTACCTGCTATACACTTTTATACACACATACACTTATTTAACAACACACTTTACATGCCAATTTGCACGCACTTAACAGTTGCACATATAACGCTGTATATAGTAATATAGCTGTACATACACTCGTCAATTTGTATATTTGCATTCACTATTTCTATTTAAAAAATATATTTATTATCTGTTTTTAGTCCTGTCTCTGTAATTCTGTTGCACTGTAGAAGCTCTGTCACGAAAACAAATTCCTCGTATGAGTGAACATACCCGGCAGTAAAGCTCTTTCTGATTCTGATATATATCAACGCTATTTTTCCGTCTTGGATTGTTTATTTACCTCTTTAGAGCCTTTGAATTTCAAGAAGGGGATGTAGCTCAGTGGTAGAGCGCATGCTTTGCATGTATGAGGCCCCGGGTTCAATCCCCGGCATCTCCATGTTTTTTTGTACAAAGTAATGTTATAAACTTAAACATAACACTATCGTTACATTCAACTATCCTTTAAATGTCGAAAAAAATCTTTCTCAGAAAAACGACGTTAAAAAAAGTAAACCACGTGTCATTTACGTAACTACGTCATACGCTCTTTCCTTGGCGACAGTAACCACGGAGAAAGCTGTGTTTACCAAAATGTCTGGAGCCTGACAACTATTATGGCTTTATCAAGAAATACGTTCTTATAACTGCCCTGAGTCTTGTTATAAACGTAAAGTATGCAGCTAAAGTACCTGAAGACTCTTTTAACACCTCAGGTAAAATATTGACGACGTTTTCTCTACAATGCTAGCTAACGTTAACTAACGCTAGCCCTCGGCGGTCCGCTATTTGTAGTCATGATGACTCTTCTTAGCTTAGTAATACTACGAGGATTGTGTGTCTTGTCTGAATTTAACTCGGGCGTTTACGTTGTGTAAAGAAATAGTAACGTTAATAGATAGCAAAATGATTCCAAGGCTTTGCATTAATGTGTCTGTTATGTCTTTTCTTTAGGATGGAGCTGCTAAAGTCACCTGCATGGCTTGGGCTCCAAACAATGCTAAGTTTGCAGTGTGCACTATTGATAGAGTGGTTATATTGTATGATGAGCAGGGAGAGAAAAGAGACAGATTTACCACAAAGCCTGCAGACCCAAAAGTAAGCTCTCATCTCATGTTATTTGTATTTTTATATTCAAAAATAATGCAAACAAATGTACTGCAGATTTACTTAATTACATACGTAAATTTGGTACTGCATCCAGGAACAAATGATCAATTAATTGAATGTAATTTGTTGCAGTATGGAAAGAAAACCTATGTTGTCAAGTCTATGGCATTTTCCCCTGATTCAACCAAGATAGCAGTTGCTCAAACAGACAACATTATATTTGTTTACAAAATCGGAGAGGAGTGGTAGGTATCTCTGAGAACAGCTATTAATTAATTCACATGTTCTAGTTATATTTAGTAACAAAATTTCATTCACATTTTGTCATTTTATTTTCACAGACGTGTGAAAAATTGAAGTCGACATTTTGCTTTCATTAATATGACACTTTTGTAATTTTAAACTGATGCAGACATTAACATATTTTGGCTGGTGTTCAGCGTTGTTTATTTTAGTCATATGCAACAAATTGAAATCCAATAAATTGTTCACCATTTGCCATATTTCTAGTAATATTTTCATTTTTAATGAAAGTGAAAAGCTGTGCAATAAACTAAGCACGATTTGCATAATCCTGCTGTTTTCATTTTTTAAATCAAATGTGCTCTGTTTCAGGGGAGATAAAAAGGTTATTTGCAACAAATTCATTCAAACAGTAAGTATTTTAATAAATATTAAAATTAGGTGCTGCACAATATTGGAAAAATCCAACATTGCAATGTTTTATTTTGCTGCAATATATATTGCGATATGAATATAATTTTACCAGATGACTTGAATAGCTCTATTTAGAATTATTTCATTTATTTAGATCGACTAGGGCAGGGGTGTCCAAACTCGGTTCTGGAGGGCCAGTGTCCAGGAGAGTTTAGCTCCAACACTAATCAAACAAACCTGAACCAGCTAATCAAGCTCTTATTAGATGTACTAGAAACTTCCTGGCAGGTATGTTGAAGCAAGTTGGAGCTAAACTCAGCAGTACACCGGCCTTCCAGGACTGAGTTTGGACACCCCTGGGCTAGGGGGATCAAGTCTTTTTCTATGCCGTACATCTGCATAAATAAAAATAAAATAAACGTATATAAATACAACAGAGGACATTATGATTTATGGTTATCTGGCCTAACAGTATTCAAATATAAAAATTAAACGATCAAACTTAACATAACATGGTCGTCAATGTATAAACATTGTAAATAATCTAATCCTGCGACAGGACTATTCCAGATACACACATTGCGATATCAATGGTCTAATGATATATTGTTCAGCCTTAATTAAAATACATAATTGGGCAGAAGTGTCACATATTTTGTGCATTCATTTGCTGTTATACTTTAGAGTGCTGTTACATGTCTGGTTTGGCCGTCTGAGCATGCAATTATATTTGGACTAGCTGAAGGAAAAGTAAGTGTACTGCATTTCTATGCTTTGGACTAAAGCTGAATTTTCTTTTTTGTCAGCGTTCATTTTGTAAATGTTGTTATCAATTTCAGGTTCGACAAGCCAATACAAAAACAAGCAAGTCCTCAACAATCTATGGAACAGAATCTTATGTTGTCTCACTAGCTACAAAGTATGTATACTTATTTAAAATTGCTATTCTGCGATTATCCTTTATTATCCAAGCAGCTTAAATTGGTATTGTTTTAGTATTGTTTCCAAACTATTAAACTGTAAAGTATTATTTTGCATACATTTTTTTTCATTTTTTATTTATTTATTTCCATATTATTTATTTATTACTGTTTTTTATCTAATATTTATAAATGGCTTTGATATAAAATATATATATAATTTTTTTTGAGTATTAGTAATTGTTGTGCTTAAATGTTTTACAGCAATTCTGTTTGTTTTTGCCAATTTTTACAGTGTATCAGGAAAGGGAATCCTCTCGGGTCACGCAGATGGAACGGTGGTTCGGTATTTTTTTGATGATGAAGGATCTGGGGAATCTCAGGTAAAGAACTGTTTTTTATATACATTTAAATATCCCATAAAAATTTAAATAAAGTTTTTTAGACGGTAATATCAGCATTGTTAGTTTTTAGCATATCTGTATGCTAGTGTGCTCTAAAACATTGACGAAATTTGCCTTTAGAAGATGATATAAACTATATCAGATGATAGAACTGATATAAACATGTAAGGCTTGTAGTTTGTCACTTCCGCCTAAATGGATCAACGTTTTTTTTTTTTCTCATCTCATACTTCAGTTTCTCATCAAATCATGACGAATCAAATGCTCTCTAGTATCTGACATGCCCCGCCCCCTTTAAGACGCTTTACATTTGATGCGCTTGAGCTCAACCACTCTCACTGGCAGAGCGGGGATAAAGCAAAACGCTATTGGCTGTTTAATGAAAAGAGGAAGAGCTACACTATGTCCCACCCTCTCTTCGTGTTTTAGTTGAGATTACGTCAAACATAGAATAAAAATGCACATTTCAAAGTACTACATGGGACCTTTAAATACATAAAATACATGTGCATTTAGTCTTGAAGCAGTGAAGTGACTGCTGATTTTAATATATGTTTTTTTTTTCTGATTGATGACAGGGCAAACTCCTGACTCATGCATGCCCACCGTATGCCTTAGCATGGGGCACAAACAGCATAATTGTAGCTGGATGCGATAAGAAGATTGTGGCCTATGGGAAGGAGGGCAACGTGATTCAGACATTCGATTACAGCCGAGATCGAGCCGAAAAGGAATTCACAGTGGCAACATCGAGCCCTAGTGGCCAGTCCATAGTTGTAGGAAGCTTTGACAGGTGAGAAAGCAGCTTTAAAACGATAGTTCACCCAAAAATGACAATTAGATCATCGTTAAGACTCCTTCATGTGGTTTTATTCCATTATAAGTTTCTTTCTTCTGTTGAGCTTAAAGAAGATATTTTGAAGAATGCTGGTTGCTGGGACCCATTGACTTCCAAAGTAGGGAAAAAAATGTATATGGAAGTCAATGGGTCACAGCAACCAGCATTCTTCATAATTTCCTCTTTTGTGTTCAACAGAAGAAAGTAGAAGGATTAAAAACACATGAGGGAGAGTAAATGATGAGATAATTTCTCATAAATGTTCAACCATTTTAATGTTAAACCAATATAGATCTTGTTTTCTCGTAGATTGCGTGTTTTTAATTGGAGTCCTCGAAAAGGTACATGGGATGAGGCTTCTCCCAAAGAAATTCCAAACCTGTACACCATCACTGCTCTCTCCTGGAAAAAAGACGGCTCTCGGCTTTCTGTGGTCAGTCTTGGCAGCCAGCTTGATTAATATTAAAAGCTGCATAAATCCATAACATCTTTTTTCTGTTCATATACAAAAACCTGTCCTCAACAAAGTGACTTGAATGATGGAAATATTTAGAAACTTGAAAGGACAGTATTCATGATTTAATGTCCATTGTTTATAGTTTGTTTAAAAAATAAAAACAAGTAAAAGGGCTGTTGAAATATAATGTTGAGTTTCAGCTTTTCCACTTTGTACAATGGAGAGACTTTAGAGATGATGTTCACACTTTACAATAAGGATTTATTAGTTCATGTTTGCTAATGTATATACACTAATATAAACTAAGAATAAACAACAATAGTACAGCTATTATTAATCATATTTCAACATTCACTAATACATTGTTAAAATTGTCTTTATTTACATTAAGTAACGTTAAAAAAGATGAATAAATACTTTAATAAATGTTTTGTTCATTGTTTGTTCATGTTATTAAATACATTAATCAGCATTGACTAAAGGAACCTTATTCTAAAGTGTTAACGAGATGATATGTTATCATTTGTAAATTGCAGGGCACTCTGTGTGGAGGTGTCGAGATGTTTGACTGCTGTCTCCGTAGGAGTATTTACAAAAACAAATTTGAGATGACATACGTAGGACTAAGTCAGGTGAGCTTTACCTTTAGACATGTAAATTACACAGTCTCTGTTCATTTAAGTAATATTTAGTTTTAATCACATTCTTATCCTGGATGGCAAGGTCTTTAACTTTGTCTTATAAACCTTTTCAGGTTATTGTAAAGAATTTATCCACTGGCACACGAGTAGTGCTAAAGTCTCAGTATGGTTATGAGATAGATGAGGTGAAAGTCATGGGAAAGGATCAATATCTTGTGGCTCATACTTCTGACACACTGCTGCTGGGAGATCTGGTGTCCAACAAACTAAGTGAGGTAGGACGTCTAGTTTTAATGAAATGAACGGTCTTTTTTGCTACATTTTCTATTTATTTTGACATTTTTTATTTATTAAAATAATCAATGTACAATGTGTTTGTCATTTAAGAACAGGTCTTTAAAATATTTATTGTGTGACAATTTTGATTCAAAACTGATTTAAATTTTATTCAAAATTGAATTAAAATAAACAACAGAAACAACATTTAGAAATATGTTTAGTAATATGTTGCATGGTATATTTTAGCTATAACCAAAAATACATTGAATGTGTCTAAATTATTTTTATGCCAAACATCATCAGAATATTACATAAAATCATATTCAATAAAGTTAGTTGGTAAGTGTCCTTCTGTAGATATGTCAAAACTAAATTTTTAATTAGTAATAATCAATAATTAGAGTAAAACTTAACTTAATTTGGCAACTTTAAAGGGAATTTTCTCAAAATTTCATTTTTTTCTGAACCTTTACATTCAGTATTTTTAAATAGTTGTATCTCAGCCAAGTATTGTCCTATTTGAACATACATTAATGGAAAGCTTATTTATTTAAAATTATGGTTTCTGTTGCATTTTAAAAGAATATTGTTTTAATGTCAATTTATTCAACCTCAGGCCATCCAACATGTACAAATAGAACACTAGAGATGATTTTTAGCTGAACTCATGGTTTCAGTGATTAAAAAAAAAGTCAGTAGGTATTATCAGTTGAGAATCAAATACTGCAAATGAAAGCAACAAATACCTGTGTCTCCTGAAGATACAGTAATGTCTTAAGAATTGAAGTGATAGGTCTGTGCTTTTTTCTTGCATGATGCATTAACATTCTTTCACTTCACACATGCAGCATGCAAGAAAAAAGAAGTTAAATACTAGCCATTTGTTTAAATATCAGCCACTGCACTCCCAAAGAAATTGTTAGGGTTATAATCTAATTAATACATTACTTAATTAATTAATTCATTCATTCATTTTCTTTTGGCCTTAGTCCCTTTATTAATCAGGGGTAGCCACAGCGGAATAAACCGGCAACTTATCCAGCATATGTTTTACGCAGCGGATGCCCTTCCAGCCGCAACCGAACACTGGCAAATACATATTTAGGCTATTTAAGATTATTAAAAGTACAAGGCTGAGTGACTAATGTGGGTTTGCATTGAGTCACAATTCTGACTTTCATTTTCAAACAGTTTGCTAGTTATTGTATTTTCAAGATCTGAGGTGAATTATTTGCTGCTGCTTTCAGTAATATGGCAATAAATGTCTCATATAATTGTATTCAAACTCACATTGGTAGCATTTAGCACTGGATTAATCTCATGATCTGTACCTGAGGTGATCATTTTCATACTAGTATAAGCTATTGTTCTGCTGCGACATCGCAGAAAAAAAAACTGTTTATAAAATAGAAATTTTGCATGTTGCTGTCGCTGATGGTGAAGACAAAAACTCCTTTTCACATTATAAAGATAACTTTTGTTGTATGTTGCAGTGCAGTGTCACCGTTTAGTTTAGGACACAGTGTCAGAGTGACTGGACACTTGCATTTGAAGCGTTTAATGAGGGTTTCAGTCAAAAATCTTTTTTAATTTAGTAAAAAAAGTCACATAATGTAATCGAATTTGTTCATTTTTGGGTAACCTATTCAGATAAAATACCATTTTTCTAGACAAATGTTTTAGCAGACTCAATGTCTCCATCGGGTGGACCAAAGTTTAAAATGTCTAATTAAAAGTTCAAGGGCTTTCATGGTTCACTGTGTTAATCCATGTTTAATTGAGTTTTCAAAGTGCTCTTATGAGAGTTTAGAGAAAGTTCAGTGTGACAAACAGGATAATGCTGAAGAGCTTGGCTCCTCTTCCCTTTTCTGTGTAAAGTAGTGGAAAGCAAAAGGTGATGAGCATGTTGTTATTCAGTAAACAACATTGCTTTCTCATTACAGGTCGCGTGGCAGGGCTCTGGGGGAAATGAAAAGTTTTTCTTTGAGAATGAAACGGTACAGTGTGTTTTATTGTATTATTGTGTGTTATTAAGATGCTTCAGTTTTTTACGAAAGTGATGCTGAGAAAATTACTGGGTTTAATGAATCGTGCAGCACTAGCTTATTTAATTAAAGTCACTGCTATATAATTGTAAACTGTTTTTTTTCTGGGTAGGTGTGTATGATTTTCAATGCTGGAGAGCTGGCACTGGTGGAATATGGAAGCAATGACATCCTGGGATCTGTTCGAACAGAGTTTATGAACCCACACCTTATCAGGTCTGTCATTTATTTACAATTTGGCAAAGTAAATTTAAAATAATTGACTTTTTAATATTACTAACTTTTCTGTTAAACGTTTTCAATTAAAATAATAATAATTACACAAGCAACTAATAATAAAAAATTTATATTAATAATAGTAATTTAAGAAAATATTACATTTATTATATATAAAAATAATAATAATAATAATAATAATAATAATAATAATAATAATAATAA
>CAIGQZ010034990.1:16640433-16690146 GCA_903798205.1 Danio tinwini | reverse complement strand
GACCGGGAGGGAGGAGGTGGGTGTCGCGGATGAAAGTAAGAACCGGGGGGGTTCGCTCACTATTCTACGGCCGCCTAGGTCGCCTCTACGGACGCGCCGGCCCTGAACACACGTCGGCCACAACAGGAAAAAAAAAAAAAACAGCAACTGCATTAAATGCGTTAATTTTTTATATAAAATATATATATATATATGTATATATGTGTTTGTATATGTGTGTATATATAATTAAAAAATGTATTGCTTAAAGTAAAGTATTGCTTTCTTACTGAACCTAAACTTTAATAGAACAGTATTCTCTACCATTTGATTATTATTCTATGAATTATTGCAGCCATGTTCAGCCAAATAATAGTGTAATTGACTACAGGTGAAAAAGATAAAATAAAATACTTTTGAATGAATTAGTTTGAGCCAGTTGTGTGTTTATATGTGATTTTGTGCTGTGACAGGGTGATATTGTAGACCTGGAGAGATCTAATGGTAAAACCGAGGTCATTGTGAATGAAGGGGTTAACTCAATCTCCTACACTCTGGATGAGGGACTTATTGAATTTGGCACAGCAATTGACGATGGGGATTATTACAGGTAAAAAATATTCTAGAATCTTGCAATAAACAGGTCTAGACCTCAATTCAAACCTTTTTTTAACAGCGTAAATTTAAACTATATTTTGTAAGTAATTATTCATTGCCAAATTTGTGTGTGTGTCTGTGTTTGTGTGTGTGTCCACAGAGCCACAGCATTCCTTGAGACCCTGGAGATGTCTGCAGAGACAGAGGCCATGTGGAAGACTCTGAGTAAACTCTCCCTGGAGGCTCAACAGCTCCACATCGCTGAGAGGTTAGACAAGCAAGACAGTCCACCCACCTCTATGACTCAGCCCCTGTGCAAGGACTTTAGCATAGTCATCCCAATCATGTGTCTAACCCTGACAACTAGGAAACAAGTATGACAGGACTAAACTCATAGTTTCTTTAGAGATAATTTTGCTCTCATAAAAAAAAAATATTTAGCATCAATCAACTTTTGAACTTTAAAAACTAACACGGGTCATGTGATTGATCAGTAATTTAATTCAGAACAGTATTAAGTAATTTAGTAATATATAGTAATATAATTTTTTACGTTTTATTAAAATTGTTATAGGAGCATATAGCAAATCAATTAACCAAACTGTACTAAACAGTTTTTTCTGTTGTCTACAGCACCCACCTTTCCAAAGATGTGTATTAATAAATGTATTATTTATAGTCTTTGTACTGTAAGTAAAGAAATATTTTTCACATTGTTATACAAACAACCTAATCTTTGTTAACAATTCTTTTATTCTATAAACTGCATCACTGCATTTATTTATATTTTACTTAGTTTAAAAATTATATTTGATTTTAATAAGCAAACAGTGGTGGCTCAGTGGTTAGCACTGTCGCCTTACAGCAAGAAGGTCGCTGGTTCGAGTTTTGACTGGGCCAGTTGGCATTTCTGTGTGGAGTTTGCATGTCCTCGCTGTGTTTGCATGGGTTTCCTCCGGGTGCTCCGGTTTCCCCCACAGTCCAAAGACATGCAGTATAGTATAGTATATAGTAGTGTATGAATATGTGTGTGAATGTGAGAGTGTTTTCTAGTTCTGTGTTGTGGCTGGAAGGGCATCCGCTGCGTAAAACATATGCTGGAATAGTTGGGGGTTCATTCCGCTGTGGCTGCCACTGATAAATAATGGCTTGTTTCCACTGACTGGAACTGGTACGGGTCGGTACGCTTTTATGGCCATTTCCACTGTCAAAAGCGTACCGAACCGAACCGTACCGTACCACTTTTTCGGCACCCTTTCGAAAGGGTACCAAAGACGAGAAAGGGTCCCAAAAGGTGAAGCTACACACGCAGCCGAACGCTAATTGGTTTACAGAGATATGTCACGATCTCGTGGAGCTAGCCAGAATCAAAACAATGGAGCCGCCATGTTTTGAAATACACAGCCGAGACAACTATATGCATTATAATAACGATCCATGGATGACCCGGGCTCAAAACAAACTTTTTCGTTGTCTTGATGAACAACCACAAAGCCAAGAATTTGCCGTGTTCTGTTGTTGTTTTACGAGGTCGTCTAAAAGTCTAAAAGTGCGAGCGGTTTTCGCTTTCTCTCGATCGCTTCTAGATTTGATATAACGAACTTCTTGAGCTGATGATAATAACGTGTGTGATTAATGAAGCGTCTTCGACATCTGATCTATTCAGAAAGAAAAGGACAAACGCGAGAGTGAAGCGCGGAAAAAAGGAGAAGCCCAACAAAACACAGGAGCAAATGGGTGCAGCAACCTGAACAATCTGCCATGAACAAATCATGAACAAACTGCCATGTTTATCATCACCTTTTGGACTATTATGAACTCGGAATGACGGAATTACTCTCTAACAGAGGCTACATGTGCTGGTGAAGCTACTGTATATGTTGCGTGTTGTTTTTGAACTCAAATAAGGACTTAATGTATGCTGTGTGTAGTTTATCTGTAAGTGGTAACATATCAGAGGCTGTAAGGGTCTGTATGTGTTCATATATGTTGCATTTATTTATTTATTTTATATAATTGCAGACGTTACAGTAGGCTGTAACACTGTCACACTGTCATTGATCTGCAGTTATAATCAAATCATGTTCATAGAAATGTTAGTAATAAACATTTATAAACAAGAATTAATATGTTTAAAGCATCTGTTTTGTTAGAAGAGCTTCTCATATAATGTGAACGACCTGTACAGCTTTACTGTAGATATTTATTCGAGCGAGAATGACGTCGACTGAAACACTCTGTAGTACACCATGCCCACCAAAAGGGTACCCTTTGTAGTGGAAACGCAAGCCTGATAAAGGTGACCTGTACTGACCGGAACCGTACCGTACTGTACCACTCAGTGGAAACGAGCCATAAGGGACTAAGCCGAAGGAAAATGAATGAATTATTTAATTAGCAAGCATCTTTTTTACACTACATAAGAACTTTACAATTAAATGTAAACACATTGAGTCAGCAAATTAACAGTATATTTTTAAGGTAATTTAATAAAAATTAAATTTTCCTTAATCATTTAAAATGAATGATATCATGGTCACTTACAGAATAAAAGATGTTGTATTAAAAATAAGCTTCTATTGACAATAGGCAAATACCAGTAACCTGACTACCGCAAACCTTAGTATTCTTGATGCATGATTCATATGAAAACTCTTTTCATAAATTTTGCATTTGAGAAAAAAGAACACAACAAAACTGCCTTTAAGATGGCAGCATTCCCTGTTCTCATTTGCATCTAGCATAGTTAATGTATAAAGCGTATGAGATGTATTTGTCAAGTAAACCTTAAAGAATGTTGTTATTCTGGACAGCTGCACTGCATGTTTCACTTTAAATGCTAAAATGTGTCTCAGATAATACTCTGCCTAAAGACAAATGTGTGCAATTTGGTGCAAAAGAGCAGAAACCCTTCACCTGAGCTTGTGCGGGAGGATAAAAGCTTTAGCACTAAGCACCAAAGGTCCTCTTAAAAAGGTTTCCAGTAACCTAAGGAGGCAGTAAGCATGTTTAGAGTTTTCTTTTTTACTGTATAAGCATTTTTAAGAGGGTTTGAAGCTGGAATTTAAATTAGAGAGGCTTTAATAATGCAGGATTGGTTTGTTATGTATAGGCGTATCTGCATAAAGCGCACATAAAAAGTGGTTTGACCATCAAGGAGAATGCAAATGAAGGAATTGGCTGGATATTCTTTATTTTGTTTGCTTGGTGTCTCTTTCGGACATTTGATCACGGAAGATCAGTGCTGTTCAACATAATTGGTGCTCGCAAGATGATACAGCATGTGATGTTTGCATCTGTTGTTATTTCTCATCTCATTTCTGCAGGTGTTTTGCAGCCCTTGGCGATGTGTCCAAAGCCCGATTCCTAAATGAGACCAATAAGATTGCAGATGCAGTTGTAAAAGAATATGTATGTATTTAACACTGTTTATTTTAAAGAATAGATTATTGAAGGTTTTCAACTTGTAACATCTCTTATTATATCTGCACATTGTAGTATGTTTATTTCTGTTGTTGTACAGGGGGGTGATGGAACAGAGCACTATCAGGTGAAAGCACGGCTGGCCATGCTGGATAAAAACTTTAAGCTTGCAGAGATGTATTACATGGAACAGGTAAAAAAAAGGTTTCTAATACCACACTACCTGACAAAAGTCTTGTAGTCAATTCCAGTTGTGAGAGGAAGAAGTAATAACTTGACTTCTAGTTGATCATTTGGAAAAGTGGCAAAAGGTAGATTTTTACAATCTGCTGAACTGCATCCCAATCATCATAAATACTGCAGAAGACCTATTGGAACCTGCATGGACCCAAGATTCTCACAGAAATCAGTCAAGTTTGGTTAAGGAAAAATCATGGTTTGGGGTTACATTCAGTGAGAGATCTTTAGAGTAGATGGCAACATCAACAGCCGGAGGTATCAAGACTTTTGTGCTGCCCATTACATTACAAACCACAGGAGAGGGCAAATTTTTCAGCAGGATAGCGCTCCTTCTCATACTTCAGCCTCCACATCAAAGTTCATGAAAATAAAGAAGGTCAAGGTGCTCCTGGATTGGCCAGCCCAGTCACCAGACATGAACATTATTGAGCATGTCTGGGTGAGATGGAGGAGGAGGCATTTATCCTGAGATTAATTCAAAAAATCTTGAAGAACTCTGTGAGTCCTGCAAGAATGCTTTCTTTGCCATGCCATTAGACTTTATTAATAAGTTAATAAGAGTCATTCATAATAAGAGTCATAGCAGAGATGATTGGATGCAGTCCTCCAAGCTCATGAGAGTCATACAGAGTATTAATTCTTTTTCCACTGCGCCATGACTTTATATTCCAGACTGTACATTATTTTTGTTAAGTGGCAAGACTTTTTTGCTAAGCAAAGTCAGACCTTACTGTCCTAATTAAATAATAAAATTCAATGCATGGTCATATTTTGGATAGGCGACAAGACTTTTGTCAGGTAAGAGTTAAAACTGAAGGGACAGTTCCAATGTTCTTGCCATTTACTTGCCCTCAATTTGTTTCAGACCTGTATTTCTGAGCATTTCTTTCTCCTGGTGAACACAAACAATTATATGTTGGAAAATGTTGGCAACCAAATAGATAATAATACCTATTCACTTCCACAGTTAAAAAAAAATACTAAAGAACTCAATGGGTACTGACAACTGCCCGGCTAGCTATATTCCTTATTTATGTTTAACAGAACACAATATTCACACTCAGTATTTACTATCCCTTAAAAATAACAATTGAAAATTCAGCAGTAAAAATTGACAATAAAAACTTCCTTTAAAGTTGGCAAAAAAAACTAGGAAAACAAATTAAATGCTGTAATACTTTTTTTTTCTCAAAAGCATTTGTCAGTTGTGTGGTTTGGACAGTTTATATACGATAGCAAAAGAGCTGAGACTGTTATTTCTCGATTGTTGTGAATCGTTTTTCTATAATTCTTCAGAATGCAGTGGATGAAGTCATGGAAATGTACCAGGAGCTCCACATGTGGGATGAATGTATTGCTGTGGCAGAGGGAAAGGTAATTTCAGTTTTTACATATCATATTATTAAATGTGTAAATTTATAATTTCTAGTCCCATGCCATCAGATCTTCCCAGATATATTGGCCTTTAGAATAACTCAAATGGTTATTCAATGTAGAACCAGAATTTTATTGTATGAAAGTAAATAAAATGCCCTTTAATATATATTTTTATCATTTATAAAAAAACTATAATGCCCAGGGATATATACAATTGGATTCTGAATATTAGTTTAGTTTCTTTTATGGTTTTATGCTAACAGTGAACCCTAATTTAACAATGTATCAAATGCCTAATTTAACAAAAGCATTGTGTAGTTGTGTGCAGGTGTCATAAAATAATTCAATGTTTATTCATGTCTTATAAAAGCCAATAAGCCTTTTCATGTTACTATATTAACTATGCACATTTGTATGCTTAGTTGCCTTTTATTATGCGCATCCAGCATACATAGGACAATGATGCCTCAAAATTGCCCTTTTCTAGTATTAAATGTGCTTATTTTATAAAGGGCCACCCAGAGTTGGACAATTTGAGACGAAGTTATTATTCTTACCTAATGGAGACCAATCAGAATGAGAAAGCCGCTGAGGTGAAGGAGAACGAAGGAGACTTTACCGGTGCTGTTAACCTCTACCTAAAAGCAGGACTACCTGCCAAAGCAGCTTGGTTGGCCATGAGCAAAGATGAGCTTCTGTCAAGCCAGGACATCATCAGCCGCATCACTGCTGCACTCATCAAAGGAGAGTTTTATGAGAGGGTGAGTTTTACCTGAGATGGCTACTGTTAAAGGGATAGTTAACCCAAAATGAAAATTTATTCAATCTCAAGAATCTTTTCGAATTTCTTTCTTGTGTTAAACACACAAAAAAGCTGTTTTGAAGAATGTTGGAAACAGCTGCTAACATCTTTAGTAAGAAAATATTATTTAAGTCAATGGCTAACAGGTTTAAACCATTCTTTAAAATATCTTTTGTGTTCAACAGAAAAAAAGAAACTCAAACAGGTTTGGAACAAGTGGAGGGGGTGAATAAAAGATGACTGCATTTTTATTTTTGGGTGTACTGCCCCTTTAAGATCCAACTTTCATATGAGTTGGATAACCACTCACCCAAATCACTGACAGGTTATTGTTCCACAGATTTGAATAGAAATTGTTCTAATTGTAATCATTATTGAACTCAACAGGCTGGCGACCTGTTTGAAAGGACAAGAAATAATCAGAGAGCCCTGGAGTGTTACCGCAAAGGAAATGCTTTTAAGAAAGGTGAGCAAGCTGGCTAGGACAATCAGAATGGGGTGTTGCATAACAATTGGAACAATAAGTCAATGGTTGTAAAGCAAAGCCATTGGAGCTATAGATTCATTGACCTCTGCTGATTGCATTGTGCTTCTGCAGCGGTGGATTTGGCTCGCGTTGCCTTTCCTGCAGAAGTTGTAAAGCTGGAGGAAGTGTGGGGTGACTACTTGGTGCAGCAGAAACAAATGGACGCTGCCATCAACCATTACATTGAAGCTGGGTGAGTTTTCAGAATAACAAATCACAGTCGATGCTATTGTGGTTTCATGAGCAATTTAATTTGTCTTTGTTTAGTGTTATCATTTTCCGTTTCTGTTGACCTCAGATTTGTTTATAATGCATATACACTGACATTCAGATGTTTGCAGTCAACTTCTTATTTTTATTATTTTGGGACAAATAGTAATGTAATTCAGAAAGGTTTAAATGCCTTACATTGATCAAAAGGGTAATCTTTTTTAAATGAATAGCTTTATTCAGCAAGACTGCATTACATTGATGACTTGATTAAAAAATAGACCTTCATAATGCCAAAAGGCATAATGTTACAAACATTTCAAATAACTGCTTCTCAAATAATCTTTAAAAATTAATCACAATTTTCAACAAAAATGTAAATGAGCACTGTTTTCAGCATTAAAAATAATACGAATATTTGGAATATGAAAATATAAAATATATTGAATTGTAATAATCTTTAACAAAATTACTACTTTCATAAATAAATACAGGCTTGGTGAACAAAAATAAATAAATATAGGCTTTAAACTATAATATTAATTAAAATATTAATATGAATAATGCCTGTGTTTTTTATCTTATTTTTTATTCATTCATTCATTTTCCTTTGGCTTAGTCCCTTTGTTCATCAGGGGTCACCACAGCGGAATGAACCGCCAACTTATCCAGCATATGTTTTACACAGCGGATGTCCTTCCAGCTGCAACCCAGTACCCAGGGTTTTTCTTTCTTAACGCAATGCAATAAACACAGCATGGAAACAAGAGATAAAAGAGTTACAAGAGGACAAGAGAGTGAGAGAAGAGTGGTCTGGTGCATGCTTTTATGCCGGGTGGTTGTAGAAAAGACCATAGAATACATAAGACATGTCACTTGTATCTTTTTAAATGGGGAAAAGTGTAACAGTAAATAAAGCCCCGCCTTCTAGTTCAGGAGCCAATCATCGATTGCCTATATGGCAAATAAAGCCTGCCTTTTAGTACAGGAGACAATCATCGATCACTATAGACTGACGATACTCCGGGGGAGAGGCTCGGACCAGGCATGAGTTTCTGCAGATTTTGTGGGATTTGGACGTTTAGAAATTAAACTAAAGGGACAGTTGTTGTTTAATTTTATTGGTAATTCCTAGTATGAAATTCAACAGTAATCTTGGCCAGCAGTTTTGGAGAATTTGATGTTTCCCTATTCAGACAGAATGCCTGGGCATACTGCCCGAGAGGCGTTTCAAAGATGGCCACCGAATGAAATGACTTGCCTTAAAGGGACTTTGGTCGGAGCCTATTGTATATGACGTTAGCGGGAAGGAACTGATTGACAGATGGATTGACCAATGAACAGAACCTGAGAATATGAAGCAGATACGGGAGAACAGAGCAAGAGAGAGAGAAAAAAAGAGAGGGGAAAAAAAACCACAAACAGGGCACAAACAACACAAACACGTAACAACACACATACACTCTGGACAATTTAGCTTACCCAGTTCACTTATATCGCAAATCTTTGGACTGTGGGGGAACCCGGAGCACCCGGAGGAGACCCACACAAACACAGGGAGAACAATCAAACTCCACACAGAAATGCCAGCTGGCACAGGTGAGACTTGAACCAGAGATCTTCTTGCTGTGAGGCGACAGTGGTAACCACTGAGCCACCGTCTCACCCCTATCTTTTATTGAACCTTTTTTTAAATTAACAAAACATTTATGACACATTTAATTAATTTAGTTTTCATTTCATAAAGAATCATAAATTGGCTAAACCATAATTTCACTGTGATCACACTGGTTTATTATTGTTTCACCTACTGGCTATACCTGCTATTAAACACGGCATATTACCATTTTATGATGGACTTTGTTGTTTTCTTCCGTGTTAAAGACGCTCCACCAAGGCAATAGAAGCAGCGATCGCAGCGCGCCAGTGGAAGAAAGCATTGCACATTCTAGAGCTACAGGAGGACAGGACTGCTGCCAAATATTACCTGAAGATTGCCCAGCACTATGCCTCCGTGCAGGAATTTGAGGTAAACAATAAAACATTCTAGCTGTCAAATAACAAACAGGCTAAAACAATATCTGTACTGGATCTTTGTTGGCTGCTATTGTTTCTCTGAACTACAGGTGGCAGAACGTCTGTTTGTCAAGGGTGATCACATTAAAGATGCTATAGATATGTACACTCAGGCTGGCCGATGGGAGCAAGCTCATAAGGTATGTGTCCCACTGTAATGGTATTTAGCATTTTATGCAAATTAATTATAGTTTTAGGCCCTGTTTACACTAATACGTTCTCTTTTTAAATCGCATAAGTATTGCTATGGTTACACCTTCCGCCCACACTACCACAGAGTTTTCGAGCGCCAAAAACAGTGCGATTTCAAAATGCTGAAGAGGCCGATTTCATTTAAAAATCAGTGTGAATGGGGAAAATGGAGACATCTGAAAACGGAGGCGTCACAGCGGACAGTCGCCTATCTGATTGGGGCTTTTCCCTCAATATTAAGTAGCCTACACAAAGTTCAGTCTTGCATCCTCTTTTTCTAAGTTCAGACTTCGTTTGATATGGAAAACAAACTCCAGCGGACACATCGGGTAAATCTTCAAAGGCAACAGTGTAGGCTACTTTATTACGTGATTCACATCACCCTGGCTATGTTGTTTCACTTTCCTAACAATAAAAATTAAAACATGACATAAGGAACTGCCTATTTTTATTTTATATTAATATTAATAACTGCATATTTATATGACCGTCATCTTCACTGTATGCATATTTATAACTAAATGGAGCCTATACATAACTACCTCCTTTCATTTTCATTGAAAATACAAAACATACCCTCTCTTTTGCTGAATATCAGTTTTAATAATCAGTAATGGCCATTATAAAAGTATAACGTACAATAAGTTTATACATTATAGGAAATAAATGGAAATAAATCAGTCAATTGTGCAGAATAAGTGTATGTGGTTACTTTAATGAATATATAAACTTATCATTGCGCTCAGCCAGAACACGTTACCTGAGAACAAGTAATAGATTCAGAAAACCAAAGTCAGGGAATATGTCGTTAGATAGAGACAACAAGATGTATTAAATATATTGTTCAACAAATATAGTGAGATTGGATCCAGCGGTATATCCATGATGAACCATCCAACATGCACATCTCACACCTAGGGTTTTGTACTCAAAGAACCTGCTGACTGCCTGGAGCTCAAACGTGCACATACGCTGCAGCACAGAGTGTGTGTGTATGGTCACGAGATGAGCGTTTTTAATGGTGTGCTGTGGACAGAGAGCTGTTCAGAAATGCTAGGTGAAACGCCAGTGTGGACGTGGATTGTTTTCCTGTGATTGCAACACACCTGCAAAAATTCCACAGATTTACAAAGAGAAGACATCTAGTAACAATGTATTTAAATGAAATATTTCACTTTTCATTTTCACATGATCCTTCACAAATCCTTATAAAAGGCTGTTTTTTACTGTCAATCTTTAATGCATCCTTGATCAATTTAAAGAGATAGTTCACCCAAAACTTAAAATTTTGTTATCATTTACTCACCGTTCACTATTTTCAAACCTGTTTGACTTTCTTTCTTCTGTTAAACAGTAAAGAAGATATTTTAAAGAAAGCAAGAAACACGCAACCATTGATTTTCATGTTATTTGTTTTTTTCCTACCATGGAGGTCAATGGTTGCAGGTTTTTAAGCTTTCTTCAAAATATCTTTCTTTGTGTTCAGCAGAATAAATAAACTCATAAAGCCACTTGAGGGTGAGTAAATACTAAGTAATTTTTCTTTTTTTTTGTGAACTTTCCCTTTAATAATTGATTTCTTTCAACAACAACAAAACATAAGCTTTTGAGCAGAAGTGTATGAAAGTCTTCAAGTGGCCACTTTTGGATTTGGCCAATAAGCAACTGCCTAGCAACCACCAAGAACACTCTAGCATCTGCATAGCATGCTAACAAATCAGTGTGTAGAGGTAATTATGCATCTGATGGATGGAAGCTGGGAACATGACTGTAGTTTTTTTTTTTAATTCAAATTATGAACAATTTCCATTTAAATGATCACTAATCACAAACAATTTACATTTGAATTGTGTGTCATTTTGTTCCATTCTCTCTTTCTGTCTCTGTCTGTCACAGCTTGCTGTAAAGTGCATGACACAAGAAGATGTGTCTGCCCTCTACATCAGCAGAGCCCAGGAGTTAGAGAAAGAGGGGAAGTACAAAGAAGCTGAAAGGTAAAATGCATATACACACACGCACAAACTGAACTGTCAATTTTCTATTAACGTTTTCATTTTGGCTGGGTGAAATTGAAAAAAATTCTCAAAACACAAACATATTTTTCTAACTCCAAAGACAATGTCAGCATGCTTGAGAAATGTTTTACATGATTTGAAACTGACTCTATTTTTAGGCTTTTTACAACAGTAGATGAACCAGATGTCGCCATCACTATGTACAAGAAGAACAAGATGTACGATGACATGATTCGTTTAGTCGCTGTTCATCACAAAGACCTGCTGCAGGAAACACACAATCACCTTGCCAAGGTTCAACATAACATTTAGACCTTTCTTTAATTCTTTTGAATCAGTTTGGATTAAGTTACAAAACACATTTGATTTAAATCTTTTAATGTCATGTTTATCACAGGAGCTAGAGGCTGAATCCAGGTTTCAGGAAGCCGAGTATCACTACCTTGAGGGTCAGGACTGGAAAGCTGCTGTCAACATGTACAGAGTCAATGATATGTGGGAGGAAGCTTATCGGGTGTGTGTGTGTGTGTGTGTGCACAAGACTGCATGGTCTTATATAATATTCTATATGATGAAGGTAGAGAGATTACAACATTGCATCATTTTCTTTATGTTTTTGCAACAGATAGCAAAAACCCACGGAGGAGCCAATGCCCACAAGCAAGTGGCCTACCTGTGGGCAAAAAGCCTCGGAGGAGAGGCAGCAGTTAAACTCCTTAACAAGTTTGGCCTTCTGGAAACTGCCATTGACTTTGCAGCAGATAACTAGTAAGTTAACATAGTGTTGTTCTGAATTATTTTACGGTCCAGTTCAAATTCTGAACATTGTTACAATGCAAAAATCTATATTTGAAAACTATATCAGAATATAACCTGAATTTTAGTGAATTTTTACCATCTCTTTAGTGTAGGGCTGGGCAGTATGTCGATATATCATTTCCACAGAATAAGTTGCAACCGTAATCTTTTTTTAATTCTGCGTATAGCACGACATGTAAATTAGTGGGTGTGGCTAATTCGCATACAGTATGCTTGAGAGTGACACTCAGTCAGTGATCAACTTTAAGCTGTGATTTACACCAAATGTTTTGGATTACCGATTTGAATGCAGCTACAGAATAACTCTGTGTACAATATTCCTCATTCACTGTATTGCTACAACTTTTGCTGACTAAGGGTGCTTTCACACTAGTGAATCGATTCATTTGTTCCGAAACAGGGATTAAAATTGTTACATTGTTGCTCTTTGTTCTTGGTGCGGTTCGCTTTCACACGGCAAACTTTCTAAATGGACCAAAATAGCTAAAACAAGTCACGTGTGAGTAAACTGTCCTCACATTGGTCAGAGTTTCATGGTTTATTTTGAAGAGTACCGCTCAGCTGTCGGGAGTGGTTTGGCGGTGTTTGACAGGGTGCGCGCGACATGTCTGAAGAGCGTGGAGGGATGCGGTGGGGAGGGGTGATGAGAAGGGTGCGCAACGTATTTTGAGGACTGGGGGGAGACGCGCGATTTCCGGGAGATTATTGCGGGCATCCGGGAGTCTCTGTGCATTTGTGGGAGACTCCCGGAACTTCCGGGAGACTTGGGATGTCTGGAATGACCTCCTGCCCTACTCATAATTCTCTCTTCATATAGCCGTATGCCTATTACATATTCATAAAACACTGCGATATAGCCGGGCTTGGATCGTATCGCTTTCTCACTACAATCGATCCGCTCCAGAGTTTATTTTAATCGAGCCAAGACCACCTCATTCAGGCGGTCTCGGATCGATTGCTTTGGCGCGGGTCCGAGCGCGATTGGCCTGTTTACATATGCCAAAAAAAACACGCTAACTGGGCAAACGCGCCAAGTTCCGGAACAAAAGTCTAGGTGTGAAAGCACCCTAAGAGCCTCCCCCAAGTTCTAATGTCCACCTGGTAACACAGCTGATTCACATGGGGGAGCTGTAAGCCATAAACTTGGAAATTGAAAGTAAAAGTAAGAAGCAAACACAAATGAGGGGGTGAAAAAATCTTAAACCTGTCCTGTAAATTAACCTGTAATGTTATGTATCAAAAATACATAAACAAAAAAAGATATCGGCATCACCATGTCTCTACTATACTTAACAAGATATATATATATATGAATGAAAAAACATACTTTTTATTTCTGAAGTATTTCAATTTATTTGTTATAGCATCTTGTTGATCTTCTGGAATAGCTACATATATATGTATATATATATTTATACAAGATTTCTGTCTGGTTCTCGAATCTTACTGGCTGATAGCCATGAGATATAGAAGTAATATCAGCACTCATGCAGCCTCTTCACCCTTGTGTATTACTTCACCCACACGAGTGGCTACATCAGTTATAATTGTTATATCCACATTTTACCCATTTACACCAGTTTACCCATGTATATAGTACAATTGACCCTTGTGAAACACTCTTTTGTCGTTCTCAGTACGTTTGACTTTGCCTTTGAGTTGGCTCGACTCTCCATGAAGCAGAAGATTCCTGATATCCATCTCAAAAATGCCATGTTCCTCGAGGACCAGGTATTACTGTCTGGGGAGAAATGATTCCTCTTTTCTACACCGTTAACACCCGCAGCTCCAACCAAATGTGAATGTAAAATTGATAGAGAAAACCAAAATGAGTGTTGAGTCCATTTTCAAGGTCAGGGGCTGTGAATGGAAATTAATCTTGGGTCTTTTCACAGTAGGAATGTAGACTCAAGTGTGAAAATGACCTACGACTGTATGATTAATGCGATTCGATTTATTTTATATATGCTTATTTAAATTAATATAATAATTGTGTTTATAGATCATATTAGCGATCCGGTTTTATATAATAGTAAACAGAAATGTAATTTAATCAGCGTTTATAGCTAGTTTATAGCAAAAAAATAAAAGGTAAAACAATTAAAAAGTACGGTTAAAGTCAAAATTATTAGCCCTTCTGTGAATTTATTTTTTTTCCCCCAAATATTTCCCAAATGGTGATTAACAGAGCAAGGATTTTTTTCACAGTAATTCTTATAATATTGTTTCTTCTGGAACAAAAATTGTATTTGTTTTATTTCGGCTAGAATAAAAGCAGTGTTTAATTTTTAATAAACATTTTAAGATCAACTTTTATTAGCCCATTTAAGCAATATTTTTTTCCAATTGTTTACAAAACAAACAATCATTATACAAAGACTTGTTTAATTGCCCTGATACTGAGTTCAGACTGCATGATTTTAGCCCAGATTTTTGACTCACAGACAGGTTTTGAGAAATTGTAACAAATACCTGAAATCACAGGCACATCGGTGCTCGTTCGCATGAGTAACAATCATAGTGTGAATTATCAAAGTCGCAATTTGAGAGAATCGCAGATGAGTCATGACACCCATGAGATATTTGGCATGCTTAATTTCTGGACCTGTCTGCGATTCAAAGTCATGCCATGTGAATGTGATCTGATTGAAAATAGCATTGGCGATTACCTACAGCCAACCAGAGAGCAGCATCCACAAGTATAGGTATCTGCAGGCTAGCGGGAGGTTGGAGGAGATATTAAAAGGGTTTCTTTTCGGTCTATTTGGACCCAAGAAATGGAGGAAAAACTAGTGTAAGTTTGGCAGGAGCATCCGAGTCTGTTCAATGTGTCATCTGAGCTATAAGAAAAAAACTTGAAGAGAAATTGTTAATTCCCTTCAAAAGCCAGGTTGAGCAAAATAAGTACATTTTCTACCCCACTAAAGGCTTCGTTCTCATTATGTAGTTAATAACAAAAGATATACTACATGACCTCGTGTTGTTTCCATGTCACTTCTTGCGTGTGTTTGATTGTGAGACGTAGTTTGCGGACTGAGACAAAGTTGTCTGCGATTCTTCCTATTGTAAAGTCATGCAGTGTGAAACCCTCTGTTGCCGATCCATCTTGCAGTGTAAACATAGCACCGATGGAATGATACCCCAGATAATCATGCAGTGTGAGAACATCTGTGACGTGTCTACTTAAAAAAATTGTGCAGTCTGAACTCGGCATAACTTGCCTAAATAACATAGTTTTATAAGTAGTCTTTTACATTGAAATTTTCAAAACTTGTACATAGTGCTTTACACTTTTATCATTTACATTGCTATGATCCAGCATTTATTTTTATTCTCATTATTAATGATCGCATGTTGCACTGCATAATTGTATTATTTTTTTACTTTTAAGGGCAAATTCAATGAGGCTGAAATTGAGTTCATCAAAGCTGGAAAACCCAAAGAGGCTGTGCTAATGTGAGTTAGCTTTCATATCAATTTCCTACTCTAGTAAACACAGACCACTCTATAGCAGGGATTGCATTGCTTCATAACTTTTTGTCTGCATGGATTACTGATAGATTTCTTACACTCTCTCACATTACAAGCACTGAGTGGCTGGAAGCAGGTGGCATCGGGATTGAGAGTATTTGATTTGTAGATCTCACGGAGGAGCGCTTGTTGGCACTGCTCCACAAGTGAATACTGCCACTGCAGTGAGTAAGCTAAAGATGAGCTGCTGACTCTGAGAATTCCTACTTTTAAAGTACACATGAAATCAAAACTAACCATATTGATGTTGTTAGCTCATATTGCTAGTTTTGTGGTGGACAATTCATCTGTGCATGTCATAAGGAAAAAAAATGTTTGCCCTTGTAATCTTTAATTAAAACCTGAAAATGCACTTCCTGTTTGTTTTAGTTAAATTCTCAATAACATGCCTAACCACGCCCCTTCAACTGTTAGTTTTTTTTACCTGTCCGATCTTCCTGAATGAAATGCCTTCTTTACTACATCCAATCAGCTTGCAGTAGAAAAATCAAACCACACCCACTATTTTCTTATTTAATACAAAAAAAACTGTCGCAGCTTCCGGTTCATGTGGACTTTAATCAGTATGTTGTTCTGTTTTAGCGTGTATATGAAGTAATTGATACTGGACAAGAATAAAAGTGTAAACTACAGTTACAGGTTTTTATTTTACTATGCAAAAACTGCATCGAGAGACAGAAAAGATTACCCGAAAACACATACTGACTACAATTTAATCAGCTATTAATATTTCATATACACAGCGAGATGATCTAAGTTTTCTGAATTTACGGTTTCTAGCTGTTTCTGAGTCAAATGTATTTTTTGTTTTATTCTGTAAACCACTCTTCTTTTCTTTCAAATAAAAAAAAATGTTCATTAGAGTATTTTGTTTTTTACATAAAGTAACTAAAATGTGAAAAAACACTTTAAAATATAATACCAATCTTTTAACACTTTAGAAGTGTGAAGACAACTATATCTGGTGTAAAGCCTTTATTGATTAAAACAACAACACATTTGTTAATCTGTCCAAATGTTTTCTGAAAAAAAACATTGTTTTTCTTCTCTGACTGAAAAACACAGATTTTCTTGTAATTGTAAATATAAAAATGACAGAGTAAGAAAAAATAACCAGGACATTCACTCTAGAAACCTTTTTTCCTATTGTCCTATTATCCCATTCAATTTATTTTGTCTTGTTTTGAAAACAAGAGGAAATATTGATTACGTCTTAGCTGAGCATTTCAGTGATGAGTAAGGGAACAAGTATTCATTTCATTTATGTCTATTTCTAAAACATCTACCCCTCCATTTGCAAAGTAGCATGTATATTTTTCTACAACTTTGTTCAGTTATTTCATTATGTTCATTGCTATTTTCATTTTAGTCAAATTGTCTCGATTTATTATGTTGTAACTGTACATATGTTGTATCGCAGAATTTCTAAAAATAAGGTTTGAAATATGGGTGACTGTGTCTCTATTTCTATTGCAGGCACGTTCATAACAAGGACTGGAGTAATGCCCAGAGAGTAGCAGAGGCTCATGATCCGGAAAGCGTGGCAGACATTCTAGTGAGCCAGGCCAAGTTCTGCTTTGACCAGAAGGAATTTCAAAAAGCTGAGGCCTTCTTGCTCAGGGCACAAAGGCCGGAGCTGGCTATTAAATACTACAAAGTAAGATTCTTAATCTTTAGAATACAATCAACTAATTAGAGTTAATAGTAAGAATACAGTACTTGGATAATAAATAAGTGTTCTTCATTGTAGAATAAAATAGTCTGATGCCTAAAGATGACTATGCTCTAGTAGTCAATGACTTAAGTTAAATTTAAGTTAAAGGGTTAGTTTACTCAAAATTTTAAATACTGCTCTTAATTACTTAACCTCATATCATTTTAAACATAGAGGGTCTTAGGAACACAATTTAAGATATTTTAGATTAAATCCTCCATAGGCAGCAACAATCCTAAGATGTCACATTCCAGAAAAGGGACCAAATATTTTGAGAAAACATTCCATGTGACTTGTTTCATAAAACTCAACTGCAAAAAAAATGTAAAAATTTTTTTCAATTGCCCATAATCCTTTTGAAGAAAACTAAATATTTATGACGACCATTGCATAAAAACAATCTTATTTAACCATGTTCAAATAACCTTTGAAATATGTGGACCACATGTAAAATGTTAAACATTTGCATGTGAAACGGTTTATAACTGAAATGTATTTATTTTATAAAGGAAAATTATTTATGTAATTGCACTCAATAAAAAAAAAAAACATAATTGTATTTTAATGATGCTTAACACTTCAATTCAATTCATCTTTATTTCTATATGTCATGTTCGGGTTAGGGGAAAAAGGAGCGAGGACCCAAGTGCAGAGTTTGGATATTTATTTATAATAAAATAAAACAAAAAGAGAAAAGCAAACAACCCAGAGGGGAAAAAACATTAATCAAAAAAAAAAAAACTGGACTGGGCAGGCTGGCAGGGATCAGGACTGGACCACATCAGGACGGAGACAACAAGCCAACTGAAACATGGAGAGCAACGAGTAGTAATGAAATGTAACGAAGACGAACTGGCCCAGGACAGCAGACATGAGGAGATTATAAGCGGTAGTAAATTAATACACAAACAGGTGAACCAAATAAACTAATAATAAGTTAACAGGAAGGGTGGGGCTAGACAATAGACTGACGAGCACATGACGAAACAGACACACAAACACGCGGCGCATGTAAACATGCGTCACGTGCTAAACATAACACCAACAGAAGACTGAACGCGAGACACGAGCACACAATGAATGAAAACACTCACCGTGTACTCACACATGCAGCGTGCATGCTTCATCCCAGTGCGGACCGAAACCAAACCCAACTAGACAGAGACGCTGGGACTGAAACACCACGCTGCAAACAGAAACATCCGGATGAGAGTGCACAATTGTAAACAAGCCCAAACCCTACGTGCCCGCATCGAGCAGAACATGCAGGGTCCAAGCGTGCCCACGATTGGCGCTCATACAGAGACACGCACAATAACAAAACATGACAGGAGTAGTGTCAGGACTCCGCCACCAAAACAAGAATTAACAAGACCAGATTGGCGGAATCATGACACTATAGCGCTTTTACAATGTAGATTGTGTCAAAGCAGCTTAACATAGAAGTTTTAGTAAATTGAAACGATGTCAGTTCAGTTTTCAGAGTTGAAGTTCAGTTTAGTTCAGTTCATTGGAGTTTAATTTTCACTGCTGAAAGTCCAAACACTGAAGAGCAAATCCAGCTTCACAAGTCCCAAACCAAGCAAGCCAAGAAACTAAATTTCATCAATTTATGAAAGTGAAGGAAAAAACCTTCAGGCGTAGATGGGCATGACCATTTGTCCTCTGGCCAAACTTCCTTTGAAGAGTTGCAGTCTAGGCACCGCAAGGGGTGTTTATAAGATTGTCATGAAACCTTGACACCTTGACCCATGAATGTAAATGAAGCTAGTGTCATTTGCTCAGTTATGTGATGTCAACAAAGCTTGTCATAAATTGTCATAAACACAATTGTCATAAGAGCATTATAATTGTCATGAATATTTTTCTGATCACTTCTTCAGTAGAACAAACTGTATTTGTCATTAAAATGTATCATTAAAAGAGCGTCTTTAATATTTAATGACATTTTAATGAAAATTTCAGCTTGTAACACTGTAGTTGAGGTCCAAAAAATAATAATGTTGCTGTTATGAAATCCATGATATATTTATAATGGCTTCATCAAGTTGTCATGACAAAGACAAAAACAGGTTGTGACAATTTGACATAAGCAAAAGGTCATCTTTGCATTTAAAATGTCATAACGGAGCGAATGACACTTAATGACAGTTGTTAAAAGCATGCATAAAATGTCATTCACATTCATGACATGTCATGTCATAATTATAAAGGTCTTATGAACACCCCTTAAAGTAAAGTGTTACCCATTTTTTTAAATAGCGTGTTAAGATTTCTTCTTATTAGTTATATATGAAAATAAGTTTCTGTAGGCTTTGAAGAATCATATTTCCTGTTTCCAGGATGCTGGGATGTGGACTGATGCAATGCGGATCTGCAAAGACTATTTGCCCAGCAAGCTGAGCGTCCTTCAAAAGGAATATGAAAGCGAGGGCAACTGGTAAAATAACTCTCTTTTAACTCCTCTTCTGTCTGTTTTTTCTTTCTGCCTTGCTTTCATATGTGTCTGATTCGCTGTATTTGAAAAATCCTCCCTTGTTTATTGTTCTTCCGAAACTAGGGCTCTGCAGTTGTGCAGAAAAGCTAGCAGCTCTGAACTACATTCAGATCCTCTTTTCGATGCTTGGCTTCCCTCCCTTATTAGAACATGGCAGCTTTTTATCCTAAATTAAATCCATAATGAGCAGCTCATTAACGCACAGACACGCAGCAAATCCGTCTCCGCTGATAATTTTCCTATTTTTAATGACTTGTGGGAAAACATCAAAGGCTTCTTCGCTGTCTTCCCTGGGAAGAAAAGGAGAAACGTTTTGCATAGTCAGTTCAAGGCCCACTCAGCAGTAATGCAGGCTTCTTCTATCATTAACCTATTTTCAGTCAAGAGTTTGAACTTTCTTGCCATGTTGTCTTTTATGATGGACTCAAGGCGTGTAACGATACATTGTTGTATCAAGATATTGAGAGATAAAAATGTGACAGTGTGTATTGGTATGATTGTTTATCCAAGTCTCTGCTTACTGTATTTGAAAGGTATTTTCAGAATCATGAATATATGCATTCTGGTGCCATAAATTAAGTGCTCTGTGGATTGGGGAACAGGACCAAGTCTGTTCAGGTCTAACATCCCAAGTAAATATTAAATTTAGCATTTTAATCAACAGTAAGCATCAATTTGTCCTAAAAGTTTTTTATTTTGGCCTAAAATTAGGACTTAAGGTTTATTGTCATGATGTAATGTTCCCTCTATAAAACACTTAGACATATCCTTATACTCAATGTGTCCGCTAGTTTGCTTGAGCGATTGCGGCGAATGTGACATCATCGATGCGTTTGCGGAGGTTCACTTTGGGTGCGCGCGACATGATTTCGGCTGGCGGAGCGCACAAAATTTTTTAAGAATCGAGCAAATAGTTTGCACGGCACCGCAGTTGATTTGCGTTAAATATAAGATTTTGTTTGAAATAGGAACGCCTGTACAGACATCTTTATGATCCGTCCTTGCTAGATCATAGGGATAACCAGATGACCAATAATTATTGTCTAGAAATAGCAACAGCTGTGGGAAAGTAGGAAAGTTTTTGTTGAAAAGTTTAGAAAAACTTGAGGGATAAGTTAAGATAAGAGAGGCCATGGCAAAAGGGAAGACCAGGGTGGTTTTAATAATACAGAATATGTTTTCAAAATAGGTTTTAATTTAATAGTCGCAAAAGTAAAATGAAGTAACAAATTATTTCTTTGATAACTGCAAAAAAATATTTGAATCTATTGGTTTACAATATACTGATGCCCTTTTTTTCTAGGCTTTATTGGTGATATTGGTTTATTCTTTCCATAATAAAAAAATATATTTGTAGAGCAACCCATGTTTTGTTGTCATTAACATTTTAATAAACTTTAAAAGGTCGAACTGTCCAAGATATGAACAAAAGCAAGTGATGCATCAGTTTGATTTGAAAAAATCTTGAATGGTCATAATAATCTTTATAATGATTAAAATATTTTATAAAAATAATTACTTTAAATAGTCTTGAACTATATTAATGATATGACATAGTTCCATAAACTTTCTACTTCTATGTTTATCCATTTGATTTTACGGTCAGTTTCTTTTGACCGCCCCCTGTCATTTGAAAGAATATCACAACGGCGAATGGGTCAAGTATAAAAGCCTCATCCGTTTCGTGAGGTGCATGAAATGTATAAATCAGGCTTAATACATGCTAAAAATAATATAAATATCTGGACCATGGTAATGTGGCAGAATTGAGAGATTTATAAATTGTATTATATTCTTAATGTAAACATTTATTGAAGGAGTAATGTAATATAATGACACTAATTTCTGTTATTAAGCAACAGCATCATTTGTGTATTTACAACATAGTTTACAGGAAGCTACAGCATTTGTGCACGTACCACATACATTTACAGCATGGTAATGTGGGGAGGTATTTTGTGTTTTCCATAGGATTATCTGAATGTAGAATAATATGGATGACTATGTTTCATTCATTCATTTTCCTTTTGGCTTAGTTCAGAGGTCGCCACAGTGAAATAAACCACCAACTATTCCAGCATATGATTTACACAGTGGATGCCCTTCCAGGCACTACCCAGCAACCCAATTGGAAACACCTACACACACTCATTCACACACACACTCATACACTATGGCAAATTTTGTTTACCCAATTCGCCTATAGCGCATGTCTTTGGAGCACCCGGAGGAAACCAATGCGAACACGGGGAGAACATGCA
Organism: Danio tinwini; assembly: GCA_903798205.1. Classification (NCBI taxonomy): domain Eukaryota; kingdom Metazoa; phylum Chordata; class Actinopteri; order Cypriniformes; family Danionidae; genus Danio; species Danio tinwini. Next base: position 16,667,887 of record CAIGQZ010034990.1, on the reverse strand, counting down.
AACTCCACACAGAAATGCCAACTGACCCAGCCAGGACTCAAACCAGCAACCTTACTGCGAGATGACAGTGCTAACCACTGAGCCACTCATGTTCCATAAAAAATAAATAAATAAATAAATATGTAAATATTTAAATAAAAAAATATTTTATGTCCTACGCCAAATTGTTTAAATAGCTAATGAATTTGCACTGGACTGGTAAGCTGATGTGGTGAGGCACATTGTTGATCAGTTGCTATTTTGATGCAAATGAAATAGTCCAATAGTCCATTGACCAACTAAAAGCTGCTTTTGTTATTATTTAAAGAGCATGTAAGTGATATGTGCCTATATGCAGATCTGCAACACGCATACAAATTGCTTATTACACACACAGGGTTGCAGAGCAGCACATAAACATCTTGAAATGAAAAAAAATAAAGGATTCAAATTTAAAAGAATGTTATTGTCTACATAAATATAAAAATGCCTACATATCTTAATGGGTAGTCATTGCATGTATTGAAATTAGCCCACCCACCTATTTGCAGTAATGACGAATGACATCGGCTTACAAAGTCTGCCGTGTAATAGTAAATCTGCCATAGTGCGACTACAACACGCTCTTAAAGGAAATAGGAGATGATGAGACTCTTATTAGTTTAATGCACATTATGCCCAAAACACACCCATGAATCATTAAGAGAATAAGGACAGCACTTTTAGACCATGTGACAGGCACACTGACCATTTATCACAATCCTAATTGCAAAAGTGGATTCAAACACGGCCTAAGTGCCACTGTTTGCCTAGTGCTTTACACCATATGTTTAGACCATTGTTTTACTGATAATATTTTTACCCTGCATTGTGTCTTGCATGTTATGAAAAAATAGCTTGTTTCTAGATTTGATATCACCTGTTAGAGAACTGTTAAAGGGATAGTTTACCCCAAAACTCTGTCATCATTTACTCCTCCTTCCGCTTTCACAAACCTGCTTGAGATTCTTTCTCCTGTTGAACACAAAAGAAGATATTTTGATGAATGTTGGAAACTGGTAACTATTGATTTCCTAGTTTTTCCTAGTATGGTTACCGGTTTCTAACATTCTTCAAATTCTTTTAAGTCTTCTTTAGTGTTCAACAGAATTAAGAAACTCATAAAGCTCTGCAACCACTTGAGGGGGAGTAAATAGTGAGTATTTTTCATTTTTGGGTGAGCTATGCCTTTAAAGCACAAAACAGATGAAGCTTCAATAAAGATGAAGGTTTTTCATGTAGCTTTCACAGTCATTAACTGCCATGTCTTGAAGTATGGAAGTATGAAGACCTTTGATAAATAGGGGTTTCAAGTGTTTTTTCAAAACACTTAAAGTAAAATAATCTGCAAACTATTTATCCACCAAATGTTGTGCTTAGTGCTTTTTAAATGTAGCAAGTTTGTCTTCCCCACAAGTTCTGTGCTTGTAGAGATCAAAACGTCTATGACCATTGAATGTGTGTGTTTGCAGGGGTGTGGAAGGGATGATTGAGCAGGCACAGGAGTGGGAACAGACCGGAGAGTATTCAAGAGCTGTTGACTGCTATCTGAAAGTGAAGGACTCATCTAACTTGGACCTGCTGATGAAGTGTTGGATGAAGGTTGATAAATATTGTATTATTGAATAACTTTTTTTCTCAATCCTTAAAAAACACCCTATTATTGTAATAACATACCCGCAAGTATTATTATGAAGTGCAGTGACAATTACCATTTTTGGCAAATTTTTAAAGTTGACGTCCAAATTATTAGCCTTCTTGGAATAAAAGCAGCTTTTATAGGGCACCTATGATGAAAATCATCTTTTGTAAGCTGTTGGGACACAACTGTGTGTAGGTATAGTGTGTCCACGGTCATATTGGGGGGATAGAAACACAATAAGTTTCTTTTATTTTAATTTCCTGACGTTAAAATAGGATCCAAATCCCTTCCATTTTGAGGTCCATTGCAACGAGACCTAGGAGTGCGGTTTCCCCACCCACCAGATCTGTTCAGCTCTCTGTGATCATCAATCATCATCAAATGTGATCATGTGCGATATTAAAACAGTGCATGTTTGTAATGAAGTAAAGACAGTAAAACCACTGTAGTTCATCACCACAGCCGCATGTCAATACAATTATTAAAAAAGACGCTTCAATCCCGATTTGTGGACATTAAATCAGGTTTATTTTGTACATTAACATAACAGATATCTATACAGCAGTGGATATTAACATGCAACCTGTCATATTTGTTGTGCAAAAACAGTGCAAAGTTGAACACGCGTGCTGTGTGTGTGTCTGTGTATGTGTGCGTGAACTTTGTAACGACATTGTATGTAACTCATCGTTGCAGAAAGGCTTGAATTAACTCCACAACAAATGCATCAAATAATCATTGAGAAACTTACTGTAGTATTTCTCACAATTGTTTACGAGATCTGCTTCCTTTATGCCTGTCACTGTGCTGTTTATCTGACGCAGCAGGAGATGGACACACTCTGACAGGCATGTGGGAATGGTAGGCAGGAAGAACTAGCTCATTTGCATTAAAGGCACAGGCAACAAAACAGCTACAATGTGCTCAGAGCTGAAATTCCAGTATTCTGAAAGGTGTAATAAATAATCTGATGGGTGTTTTGAGCTGAAACTTTAGAGACATTCTGGAGACACAAAAGACTTATCTTAACTCTTGAAAAAGGGGTAAAATAGGTGCCCTTTAAGGTCAATAATATTATCTCTCTTTGATTGTCTACAGAACAAACCATTGTTTTTCAATGCCTTGCCTAATTAACCTAACTTGCCTAGTTAACATAATAACCTAGTTAAGTATTTAAATTGCACTTCAAGCTGGATACTAGTCTTGCTAAATAAGTAAACAAATATTATGCACTGTCACTAGGACAAATACAAAATAAATCAGTTATTAAAACTATTATGTGTATAAATGTGTTGACAAAAATCTTCTTTTCCTTAAGGAACAATTTGGGAAATTGTTTTTTGCAAATAAAGTATTACAGAAATTTCATTATTATTAGAAAATATTTTCTATTATATCTATTCTATTATATTAATTTTTCTTGTTATTTTAAGACAAGAAATTGCATTTTATTGTGCCCTTTTAAATATTTACTTATTTTTATATGTTTTTAAAGTCAGAGTGTGTTGATTTGTCTTTTGAAATGAAGGTCTTATTTAAATCAGTTCTTGCCAAAACAGCAGAGGTAGAATAACATTAACATTTTTAGTCAGAAGGATCTTATTATTATTTATTTTTTATTTTTTTTTAATTTATTTGTTTATTTATTTTTTATTAAAAAAAAAGCTTTTTTTCAAACTATGAGAAAAGATTCAAAGCCCTGATATTTTTACCTATATCAAATGTTCCATTGACTGTAGGATGTCCTTAAATATCAGAAAGCTACTCTTTTGATTTGAAGGGTTTTCATTCAGTGCATTCCGTCTTTTAATTGCCTATAATTTATGTTTGGAAACTATTTCACTTACCTGCTGTATGTATGAGCATGTTTTTATGACCCTTAATGACTTGATTTTAGATGCATCTGTAGTTTTACAGCATTTTTCTCATCTTTTTTTTATGTCCTTCAGGCAGCGGAATTGGCCATTAAATTTTTATCCCATGACAAGGCTGTGGATGTAAGTCAGACTGTCGGTCCACGTCTGATTCAGCTCCGAAAGTACAACGAGGTATGCTTATTTAATTTCTTTTAGATAGACAATCACATTCACCATATGAAACCCTCAATTTGAGTTATTTATTTTCCTTACAAAGTGGAAATACTAAAAAACCCAAATTCCCAGAAAAATACTAGCTTTTTATTCTTGCAAAGTATTGTGTTTAGAGAGCGCCACAGCAAGAGGAAATGGTGCTTTCAGTGTGCTCGTGTGCCTATCTGAGCGAGTGTATATTTAGGATATGACACAAAAGAAATGTGACCGCACAAAAAGCTCACAGACTTCACCTATTCTTTAGCGTCCTCGAGCTGTGGACCCATTGAGGTTCAAAATGTTTTTTTTTTTTCAGGCTGCTGAGCTCTACCTCAACCTAGACCTCATTAAGAACGCCATAGACGCATTCATTGAGGGGGAAGAATGGAACAAAGCCAAAAGAGTGGCCAAGGAGCTGGATCCAAGGTGAGCCCTTAGCAGACTGGTCGCCCCTAACAACGCCGCAGCCAACAATGTGAGAGGGAGGCGGTGAAATCACTCTCTCACTGTCAGAAAAATCACTCAGCGCAACAAATGAAGAGCACGACAGCACAAGGCCAAAGAGCTTCAGATGGCCTTCGCAGTTTATCTCTCACTCGCTTTTATTCACGACCAGAAAAATTGCTTTCGGAAATCAAGTCTAAGCACTTTCCGGTCTGGCATGAGATGTAGTATTAAAGACTGTCTGGTGGTATAGTATAAATATTTATGATTAATTAAGAATACCATGATGTCACTGTCAAATTTTTTTTTTCAACTTATACAAGAGCATTTACTAAAACAGTGACCCTACTGCAAATAAGACTTAAAGGGTTAGTTCACACAAAAATCTAAATTTTAGTATTAAATACCCTCACATCATTCCAATCCTCTGAGACCTTCTTTTCCACAAATACAAAAAAATATATATATATTTCAGATAAAATCCGAGAGCTCTCTCGTCCTCTATAGACACCAATGGCAGAGAAAAATTCAGTCTAGAAAAAGAGCCAAAAAGGAATTAAAACATTCCATGTGATTTCAATTGTTCAACTGTAATCAAGCAAAACCCCAAGAACACTTTTGTGTGCTAAAGACCTGCTAAAATTAGGGATTTTTGCAGACAATACCGAATACCAATTCCTTGTCATGGTGATTGGCCGATACCAAGTACCTATTCTGATGCTTTAAGCTTTATAATGCATAAAGACCATTTTCCCTCCAAGTATGATAGTTAAGTGGAGATTTCTCCATACCTAAGAGAATAAATTAAAGATGTTGCATATAATTCCTTAAACATGTCTCTTATAACCATTTAGTGTGGACATGTCATGGTCAGAAGCAGCTTTACATAAAATATTAGATAAAACAGCAAAAAAAAATTGGTAAGAAAAAATCAGTAATAAAGCAATTTGGAAACATTGAAAATGATGGAAGAAGAATTCAACATGTCTCAATAAAGTTTGGAGCACTTATTTTATGCATAAGAAGTTATAATGCACACCTATAAATCCATTACTACTTTACTAAAAGGAAAAAGGTCCACAAACTACTTTTTATTACAATACGTATATTATAGTTATATTGTAAATATTATAATTTATATTGTAAATATTATAGTTGTATTATTTGTCTTTTTTTCCATCAAAATGTGTGCCTTGAACAGACTCACTTAATTTTCTTTTAGCTTAGTCACTGCTTTATCAGGGGTCGCCACAGCAGAATCAACTTCCAAATACTCTGGCTTAACCCCAGCACTGAGGGTTGTATTGTGTGTATTCCAGCACAATACAACGCTCAGTGCTGGAAAACACCCATACACTGTCCCATTCTCACACTACAGCCAATTTAGTTTATCCAATTCACATATATCGCATGTCCTTGGACTGTGCGGGAAACTAAAGCACCAGAAGGAAAACAGACGCCAACACGGGGAGAACATGCAAACTCCACACAATTGTTTTCTAAAGCCTTTGACAATGTGCAAATTTAAATATCAGATTTGTGAATTTGAAAAAAAAATAGTGGATAAAGAAAATATTTAAAATCTACACACTGTTTAAATGAACCTGTATTTTGATTTGGTTACGCCAGTCACGCATAATTTCATGAAGACATCTGCAATGTCTGTGCGTATGAATAGATAAATGTACATCAAATTATGTCAGAAATTACTCTTGGCCAGTGTCCTTTTAAACACAGTCGGTTGAACATAAACAGTAGAGGCATGTGCATTAGTATAGTGTTCATGTATTTTGTCTAGCAAAATATAATTCTTTGATTGTATTTATTTGTGCTGTTGTGCTGCATTTTCCTTCGGCTTAGTCTCCGTTCATCAGGGGACGCCACAGCAGAATGAAGCGCCATCCACATACATTCCATATACTACACCGGTCTAGAAAAATCCTTAGCTAATGCTTGAGGGTTTATCTTGCATCAAAATGTTAAAAAAATAAGACAGACAAGTCATTTTACAGCAGTAAACTAAAATTATAAAATAGCATTCATTTTTAATTTAAAGTTCAGTTGTATGACTATCAAAATATTTCAGTTTTACAAATAATAATAAGAAAAATAATATGTAGATTAATAACAGTAACAACAATAATTTATTATTCAACAAATGGTGCAATTAAAATGATCATGTTAGTCTGAATTAAATATGTATTTTAGCCAATAGGCTAAATAGAGTCTGGCTATCTGATACTATAGTTTGAATGAATCCCTTTCCTTTCTATTGAACATAGAATAGATTTTGCAGCGTTATCTTTAACATTGTTAAGCATGATTTGAAGATTGGAAAAGAAGCTCTTGGGTTTATGTGTAAATGTCACATCTTTATGATTTTTCCAGCAAAATTGTCTACATAAAAGCAATCTGCAGGCTTTCATATATGGCCTTGTTCAAGTCAGGAAAGGTCTTGTTTTTACAGTTCATTATTTTTCACACACTGACAATAGAAAAACAAGTAATTAATAAAATCCTTTTACAAATGATTACTTTAAATGAATTATTACATTTCTCTTTCAACAGACTTGAGGAGTATGTGGACAAACGCTACAAAGAGCACCTGAAAAATCAAGGCAAAGTTGACTCTGTAAGTTCCCTTTGTTAATCTTCTAACTGCCACTAGAGATATTAAAAAAGAGGACTGCTAGTACATGTGGGAACTAAAGCATACTATTGGCAAAAATAAAACAAAGTAAAATAAAATAGAGATACAAAATCAGATATGTACGGTGGCCACGAGAGCTGAACATGCTACTAGTTAAGGAAACACATGCAAACAGAAAAACACTAACAAAATGAAAAAACATCTTCATCAATTTGACAAAAGTGCATGCACATTCTCACAACATGTGTAAATACAGAAACGCATTGCAGATCAATATGGAAATGTGTGAGGGGACCATAAAAAAAACATAAATCTGAGAAGTGTTTTTTTATTTATTTCTGTTTCATCCAGTTCCATGTAAGAAGACGTTTGTCACTTTTTGAGACCCATTTCCATTGTAGTCTGCACTTTTTGCAGAGCGTTTTGAGGATTTGCATGCATGTGTGTTGTCAAATTTATGAAGATGATTTATCAATTTGTAAGTATTATTCTATTTGCGTATTTCCTTACATTGTATTGTGTTTGATATCTTTCAGCCACCATGCGTATAGTAATATATTTTCCTTAAAATATTAACAGAAAGCTCTGTTCACATTAAAAATAAACAACTCAGTTTTATCCAAAACCTTTTTTGTATATATGTGTGCTACAATTATTGTCACCCCTATGTTTTTGGTCACCATGACCTGTTTCAAATATGAGGTTTACACATATTAAAACCCACTCAATCATTTATCAATTGCTAGGACTAAAGGACAGAGATATGTGTCAAAAGGTTTTTGAGCTTCACAAAATGGAAAGTAGCTTTAGCTAATGTTATGAGTTGGCCTAGAAGAGGATGCGTGTCTATTTTAGGAGAAGGTTCAAATGGTCAAAAAATGTCTTAACACTCACTGCTAGAAAATAGCTTACAAGTTAGTTGTTCTTTTGTGGTCAGAAAATCTCCAAAACTACCATCTTACATTACTGATTGAAAATGTTTTGTAGGGGTTTCAAAGACAAAATTATTATTTTTTTGTTCAGATTTTCTTCCTCCTCACTTTATTTTAATTTCTCCAACAATTTCTCCATCTCAGCAGGATTCACAATTAAATTGACAGATTCAGAAAAACTGAAGAATCATGAAAAGATTAATGACATGTATATACACTATAAACAAAATACAACAACAATATATAAAAAAGATGACAAGAGGTGTAAAATAAACTAAATGAATTCAATTATTTTTAAGAAGATGAAGTCGATTATAAATTCATACTTAGTGGGAAGGAAAGTGATATTTCCAGAGGAGCAGTATATTCAGACTTTTAGAAAAATTTCACTTTCTTAAACAATCTAGAAGAGGACCCAGAGTTTTATAGAAGTCTCCAGAAGTTCCTTTTATTGTCTGGTTGTCTCTAAGAAAATGTAAAATGTCTTTAATGCACAAAAATGAATAGGGGTGTAGGCGATTTCTAATTTAATAAAAATAAATGCATTTTCTGCCTCATTTTAAGCAAAACATCAAAACCTTAAACAACTTTTTTTTCTAGCCTCCTGCTCATATTTACCAAGAGTGCCGATATTAGTGGGAGGGCACTGTATAAATCTTAAAAGTTCTGATTTAATTATGGTTTCTTAATTAGGAAGCTTATTTTTTAAGCAACTCTAGAAGCTTCTTGCTAATATAAATGAGAATGCTAGCGAATTTATTTTTTCCAGGTATTTTAGACCTGGGATTGTTAATCGAACTTGTGTTGCCCACTCAAGGCTCAAAATGCTAGAGAACTGCTATAGCGGTCAGAATCCTGTATAAGTTTGAGCGAATAAAATCTATTTCCTAGCAATGGAGGTTGAGGTTAAAGAATGCATTAAATGAGCATAACACTGCACTGCAGACTGCAGCTCCTCCGCTACTGTATTGTTTTCAGTTATTGTTTGGGAGGAGAGAAAAATGGAGAGGATTGGCTTGATTCAATTTAGAATAAAAGATATGAGTCACCAAATTGATGCGAGCGCTTGCCTCTCATTGCAATGCTTCACTGGCAGCGTAGTTACACTAACCGTCACTGAATGATGCAGGTCAGGGCTTTTTATTGAAAAGACAGAATGTTAACAAGGAAACTAGTCAAATGTACACTTCTGTGATAAAATGTAGCCACTCAAGGATGTTCTGTATTGTGTACTATATCATTAAAGTATTAGAATAAAAAACTGTTTTTGTCTTTTGATTATTTAATAAATTCATCACAAAAGGCTATTTTAAATGATTTTGTTGTAAATAATAGTAGTAAAATTGTAATAGTAATCTATTGATGATACATAAATAATAATCTATTGATGATACATATTTATTTATTTTAAGATTATTAGCGATAGGTAATTGTTTTTATTATTTTAACTCAGTATGTCCTTTATTTATCAGTTATTATTATTATTATTATTGTTATTATGATCATCATTATTATTGTTTGTTATAATGAATAATTAATTATTTATTGTTATTATTATTATTATTATTATTATTATTATTATTTTAGAAGTAGTATAAGTATAAGTAATATTAATTGCAATTATTTAAAATTATGGTTCGTCCTAATAGTTGTACTTTATTTTTTCAATCAGTTGGTAGGAGTAGATGTGGTTGCTGCACTGGACATGTATGCAGAAAGAGGACAGTGGGAGAAATGTATTGACACAGCCTCAAAACAGGTGCCAATTTTCCTGTTCCTTCATCAGAAAACTGTCAATCTGCAGACATGACAAGATTTTCACACAATCTGCCTTTCTCTTCATCAGAATTTTAAGGTTCTGCACAAGTACATCGCCCTGTATGCCACTCACCTGATCAAAGAGGGCGAGGTGGAGAAAGTGCTCAGCCTGTACATCCAGCATGGAGTTCCAGCTTATTCACAGGTACTTAGTCACATTTACATTACATCACTTATTATATATAATTTCACAAAACAAAGCAAAATAGTTGGGTTTTCCATTATAGATTCTATAATCGCAGGTACATTTGGTGTCTAAAATCAATATTTCTTTCAGCTTTTTTTTATGGTTGTATATTTTTTATTGTTTGAATAATTGTTCACTCATTTTTTTTTACAAATTATTATAATAATAATTATATATTATTCTTATAATATATAAATACATTATTATAAACAATAATGTCTTTTGCAAAAAGAAGCTGAGAATTCTTGTCTGAATTAGTCAGTGTATTTTTTCAGGCATGTGTTATGTTGTAATTAGAATATTTTATTTATATATGCATCAATTCTGTTACTGTACTGTACTTTGAACTGATTAAATGATCTCCCACGACTAAATATGATAAAGAAAATCTTACTTTCCCTCACCGATACGATCTAAAGCACCAAAAAGTTTGTCTGATTTCACTGAGAAAATATTATCATTTGCAGAGTTCTTACAGCAAGAGTTTTGCTTTTGTCAGAATGACATTTTCACATTTAAAAAAAAAAAAAAAAAAAACAACAGAATGCATTACTGATCACACAGTGAGTTGGTCCTTTTAATCATGGTTTAATTAGTGCAGTGTCCCTTTCATACATTTATGCTAGCAAGTGGTATATTTGGTTCAAACGTTTACACTTGTCATTAATATTATTTGTCTTGTGTTTGACAATCTCTGAATTTTAGAAGATATGATAAGATGTGATGTCATCTGGTTATGTTGTAATTTTACTTTTGTTGTTCTGTGACTGTTGGTGTTGGTTGCTGTATGGTAAAAATGACGGCTAAAGTAACTAGGCTAATTTCTGATTTAAATAGATTAAAATGAAATAAAATATGAATCTAATAAAATACCAAATAGAATTTATTTCAGTGAACCATGTTTTTGCCTTAACTTTTTGAACTGAACAATATATCTTTAACTGTTCAATCACCCAGATGTCACTTTCAAAGAATCATATAAAACTTTTAGCTTTCCCTTAATAACATCTTCCATCTCTTATGGCAGAACTTCAACATCTACAAGCGGATGTTCCAGGAGCTGGTGAACCTAAGAGACCGGGATTGTGCGGAAGCTTTTCGGATGTGGTCTGATCTACGGGACGTCCTTCTGCTGTTGGTGAGTTCGAGGTTACGATGGCACCTTTTACTCAGGAGATGATTTACTGATTTACTTATTAAGTTGAAAATCCTGAATCTTACAGTATGTCTGTTTGTGCAGTGTGAAAACCTGACCAAGTCTTCAGAAGCTAATTCTCCAGCGCATGAGGAGTTTGAGCAGATGTTGCTGGTTGCTCACTATTACGCCACTCGCTCTGCAGCCAAAGGCATTGACCAGCTGGTGTGTGTATAGACTTCACAGCAGATCTCTGATATATACAAACAATGCTGCTTATGCATCTTGACATCACATCTGGGGAATTTCTTTGAAAGATTTAATAATAGTTTTATTTATTTAGGGATGTGCAATTAATTGAAGTTAAATTAGTATTTCATATTTGGCCTTCCACGATTCTGAAAACAACTGAAAGCGACATTAAACAGTTATTGTGTCATGTCCCGCCACCTTTTTCCAGCAGTCTTTAATTTGTTCCTCTGCAAAGCCCAGTTTCATATGGAAATGAGTAAAATCATATAATGTGACTTGCAGAATGGGACGTGCTTGATTTATTTAAGTGTATTTATTCTTGTTTTTAAAAGCACGAATGAGACAGTGTTGCCAGATTGGGCAGTTTTGAACTTGATTGTGTGGGTAAAAAATGAAATAGGTCGGTTGACAAAATTTGGGCAGTTTTGAAACATAAATTTTCTATCCAAATCTTTTAAGAAAATGTGATAACTGTGTGCTTTTACTCCATTCAGTTTGTAGGGACCAGTGTGTAGCACAAACTGCGTTAGCCCACCCGCAAGGAGGTGAAGGAATGTTGTATCAAAATCTGACTCCCCTTCAATTGCATGAGGATCACGTAGCCCCTGCAGTTAAACTTTTATCAATCATTTTTCCCTCAACTGACAGCCTAAACTAACATACAAGCGTTGTCTGATTGACAATCAGCACTTAGATGTGTTCAAAGGAATGTAAGGAACGCCCATTGGAAGAATTTATGCATTTACGACCCTATTTTTGACTGAATGCATGGAGATGCTGTGGAAGCTGGAACTCCTGTGTCCTGCTTCTGTTGTGACAAACAAGTCATCGTTTCGTGAGTTGTCAAAGGAATTATTTTTAGTCTCATCAGATTTACTAGAGACACAGTAGAGCATAGTTAGTTAACATTCCTTAAAACTAACAGACTGAAACTAACATCTAAAATACTTTATTTTAATTTCACGGGACATTATTGCAAAGAATTTATAAACTATTTAAATATCATATTTAAAAAATAAATCTACAATATCTAGGCTAATAGATAGTGTAATCTAGACAACAATAAGCGCAGTGCTGTGATGTCATCTGGTTATGTTGTAATTTTAGTATTGTGGTTCTGTGACTGTTGGTGTTGGTTGCTGTATGGTTGAAAATATGACAGCTAAAGTAACTAGGCTAATTTCGGATTTAAATGGATTAAAATTAAATAAAATATGAATTAATATTTTGGGAATTTTTTTGTGTTTTTTGTGGGTTGGACAGTTTTTGGGCTGGAAAAAAAATCAGCTATATCTGGCAACACTAGAAAGAGAACTTGTGCTGTTCTGTGGATGGAGCAGAACATGAACATGTAAAGTCGTCTTTCAGCTCAAGCTGCACATGTAAACGGTCAAATGCATCCAAAAATGTTAAAGCATGTTTCATGATTATTCACATAAACTCACTATTCTTATGTTATAAATGAACAAAAACAGTTGAGAATAAAAATGCATGTGTAACTGTAAATAGAATCATTGTGGCTCTTAAAGTGACAGTGGGCTATATTCCTGCTGCCATCTGTGCTTATCATCATTAGTATTAGTTTATTTATTTATTTTATATTTATTTTAGTATGAAGAAATGTTTTCCCAGTACTGGGTTGCAACTAGAAGGCCATCCGCTGTGTAAAACATATGTTGCAAGGGCGTAGATTAGCTCTTGACATTGGTGGAGACATACATCCCTAGAGCGCATGCATGGAACAGCACAAATTCTGTTTTGCTCTTTTAAAAACATGAATAAAGTACTTAATAATATAAAATAAACACTTAATAATACAAATAACAATAACGTCTCATGCTGCAAAAGTCAATTTACATAATTTTACTGCTGTTGGGCTTTGAGGAGGTATGAATGTAGAGAAATTTAGAGCGGTATGTGACGCAATTTAACAGTTTTATTCTGATTATTGTTTTTCATAATCATGGAGGCCAAAATCAAAACCGAATTTCGATTAATTGCACAGCCTTGGTTAATAGTATTACAGTGAATTTGTAGCGAACTTGATTTTGTGCACATATAGGTTACTAAGGGTTGACAGAGGATTATTTCATTTTGAAGTCGATTAAATTATTGGTAGATACATTTCAGTAATTGGTGGATATTGGTGGGGACACGTCCCCTCCATCAATGCCAATTCTATGCCCTTGATATGTTGTAATATTTGGCAGTTCGTTCCGCTGTGGGGCAACCCCTGATAAATGAGGGACTAAGCTGAAGGAAAATTAATGTAGAAATGTAGAATATGGGGACCAGAGAGAGGGGAAGGATCAGCAAAGGAATTGAAGGGACGCAATTAACCACATGCTATTGGCAACGACTACTTATTATTAATCAAAAAACAAAAGACAAGAAAAAAATCACTCACTGCTCTTTCATTAAGAGCTCTATTGTAGCTTTAATAATAAAAAAAACAATGAAATTTAATTCTAACACTGAAGTTTATACTACAGAGTAGAGAAGTATGCAATTTCAGGACGTAGTATAATGTTTTTCAAAAATGTCCTGAATGGTTCCCAATCTGCCATTGGTTATTAAAACAGCTTCTCCAAATCTTTTCCATGGTCAAGCCATTATAGACTATGCTCAAAAAATGGGATCAGAAAGATAGTTCACCCAAACGTGAAAATTCTGCTAACATTTAAAACTCAAGTCTTCACTTGTTCAAACCTTATTTGAGTTTCTTTCTTCTGTTGAATACAAATGAAGATATTTTGCAAAAGGATAGTATCTGGTACCCATTGACTTACATAGAAATGTAGTTTTCCTACTACGGAAGTCGATGGGCAACAAGAATTCTTCTAAATGTCTTATTTTTGTGTTCAACATAAGAAATATTCAACTTATAAAGGTTTAAAACCACATAGAAAATAAATGTGTTTTTTTTGGGTGAACTATCCCTCCAAAAATCCCCCCAAAAATGACACGCTTCACCTCTATGTTTTCTGTGTTGCTGTAATTTTGTATACATGTTTTTTTTGTCTACAGAGTTCTGTAGCGGCCAAGCTGTCCATCTCTCTCCTGAGGCACACCGAGCTCATTCCAGCTGACAAGGCCTTTTATGAGGCCGGCCTGGCAGCCAAGGTGAACTCCCAGCTCCAAACACACACTCACTCAGCTGCTTCAACCATTCATCTGAGACAGAGAACAGGAGGGCAGCTAAGAGCCCTGGGAAATTGGCTTAATTCTTTTCTGTTTGCTCCAATAAGAGCTCACAGCAAGTGTGAATAATTTGATTCGCAAAGCATTTCGAATTGCCTCGCATTCTGAAAGACTCTTTCTGGAGTTCTGTTTAATATTTCTTCAACTTTTCATTTTTTTAATTTGAGCTGTTTCAGTTCAATGATGAATATTTCTCATGCAGGCTGTTGGATGGGAGAACATGGCTTTTATCTTCCTCAACCGCTTCTTGGATTTGGCTGATGTAAGTGAAAGACGCGTGCTTGTGTGTGCAGTCTGATGAGTATCTGTCAGATGAGACTGTAGGCTACAGAGGGTTAGTCTGTGTGAAACAAACTTAAACTTTACAAGTTGCTTGCAAAAGTAGTCGTCTTGCTGTCTTTTTGATGCATGTTTTTATTCAGCGAAGGATGCATTAAATGAATAGTTCACTCAGAAAAGATAATTAATGCTGTTAATTTTCTCACTCTCAGGCCATCTTTAGATTTTTTTTTTAGTAGAACATATACTGTTAAGATTTTTCACTGTGGTTGAGAAACACTCCCCTAAATCAGCAATATTAATATTATAATAAGGATTATAAGGATCCTGTGATGTTGAAGATCTATTGGAAAGTCTGCTTTGTCATCACATGAATGAGTTACATTTTAAAATATCTTAAAATAGAAATATTTCATAATATTACTATTCTTACTGTAATTTTGATCAAATCAATTCAGCCTTGGTGAGCAAGTATTTTATCGACCCCCAACATAGACCATAGTGTGTAAAACTGGTTTTAGACAGACTTTAAAAAAAACATAATGTCATGTCTAATGATACAATACAAATTTAGGTGAGCTTTAAGCATTACCCAAGATTTTTTTATTGTGCTTATTTCTTAGGGGAAACCTGACATTTACTGCTTTCAGCCTCTTCATTGGTTGTATTTCTTGCCTCTCTGTTTTTTTTTTTCAAAATCCTATTTATTCTTTAATTGTTTTATATTTTCAGGGCATTGACGAGGGCACATTGGATGCTTTAGATCACACAGACTTTCAGGATACAGATATCCCATTTGAGGTCCCTGTTCCTTCCAAGCTACACGTCACAGTAAGCCTTCCCCACTTTCACTGCCAGATGCCTATGTATTTTTTTTCTCCTCGAGTAAACTCTTCCCATTGGCTGTGTTCCAGGTGGAGAAGAGGGAGGAGATTAGAGAATGGGTTCTGACTGTGTCCATGGACCAGCGGGTGGAGCAGGTGCTGCCGAAGGATGAGAGAGGCACGTACGAAGCCTCCCTCGTGGCCGTCAGCACTGGCATCCGGTCCCTACCTTGCGTCATCACAGGTGAGACACAAGTGTGCTGTGATGGGAGTGTGCAGGGAGATTGATATTTGCTTAAGATTTAATGTGAACTCACATTGAAAAATAAAATAACCTGTTCTATTTACTCACCCTCAAAATTATTTTTTAATTTGTGGAACATAGAAAATGTATATTTTGACATGTTCGTGTTTTTTGTCCATACAATGGCACTCTGAAATTGCATACTTCTCTACTTTATAGAGTGTATAACAAAGAGTATATATGAGCCAAATAGTGTGTCCGAGGCAATAGGCCAGAAGTACCCAGATGTTCTATTATTCGTTCATTCATTTATTCATTCATTCATTCATTTTCTTTTCGGCTTAGTCCCTATATTAATCTGGGGTTGCCACAGCGAAATGAATCGCCAACTTATCTAGCATATGGTTTACGCAGCAGATGCCCTTCCAGCTGCAACCCATCACTGGGAAACATCCATACACTCGCATTCACACACATTTACTATGGACAATTTAGCTTACTCAATTTGGACTTGTGGGGGAAACCAGAGCAGCCGGAGGAAACCCATGCGAACATGAGGAGAACATGCAAACTCCACACAGAAATGCCAACTGACCCAACCGAGGCTCGAACCAGCAACCTTCTTGCTGTGAGGCAATTATGCTACCCCCTGCGCCACCGTGACGCCTATGATCTATTATTTCCACTGAAATTCTGAAATATTCCTTTAGTAGACTTTTTACTACCCAAGTGATGAGGCCACAGGAAAGGATTTATGAATGGAAATGAAGCAATGCAACTGATACTGGTAGGTTATGTGATTATGACAACACAGTGGATGTAATGCATCAGAATTTCATATAGAACATATATTTAAAGGGATAGTTCACCTAAAAATATAATTTACCCTTATAATTTGCTCTCCTACATGTGGTTTAAAAACCTTTATGAGTTTCATTCTTCTGTTAAATGCAAAAGAAGATATTTAGAAAAATGCTGGTTACTAGTTAAAAAGTTTGTTATGGAAGTCAATGCAACTAGCATTTTTCAGAATGTATTTTATTATCAACAGAAGAAAGAATCTCAAATAGGTTTTGAACAAGTAAATGGTGAATAAAGGCTGGTTTATACTTCTTCATCAAGCGATCGCCATGACCCACGGCGCATGACTTGTGAATAGCTGTGCATTTATACTTCTGCATGCTGTTTGTGCTGCTCTGCAATAAAACTTCTGAAACGCTAGGTGGCAGTATGTTATGTTCCTCTTTATCGAGTTTCTTCCTGGTGTTTTGTTTTTTCTCAACGCTACCTTAGTACAAGTAGCTAAAAACTCACTCATTTTGAGGCGGGAACCCACGGATGTGCAACAACTTTAATCACAAGGTAAACACAAAACAAAAGTTTCCATCTGGAGCTCTTTCATGGAACTCCACACTTGTAAACACTCGCTCCATTGGGGCTCGTGTCTCTTGGCATCGCCAACCAATCACAGGGCTTGCGCTACACCATATGCGTGCTCTCGCACTCTGCTGTCATTTTTGAAACGCCTCTCGGGCAGTATGCTCGGGCATTCTGTCTGAATGGGGAAACATCAAATTCTCCTGTTTGCCAAGCTTACTAATACATTAGATATTTGAAATCACCAATAAAACTAAGCAACAACGTTTGAACGTTGAATGAACGTTGAATTAAAACATTTGAATCAAACAAAGTCTGCATTTTCAGGTTGCCCAAGCTAATGCGCACACGCATTTGAAAGGAAGGAGATCATGACACCAACCTCATTTATAACAGTGTTACACATTATCATCCTCTGGATAATGATCGTCTGATCACGCTGGTTTTCTGAAGTAATCCATAACTTGGTCTTGATGGCGAATCTCCTCCAGAAATAACAGCAACTTTTTATTTACAGGATTGTGGATGTTTGAGTAGTTGGCAGTTGTTGCTGTCATGTGATGTGCACATTTCATACAGGTTACAAAACCAAAAAATTTTTGTATTCAAGTGCACTTGGTTCATTTAAAAGTATAGATTTCAAGCTTTATGAGGATATATTTTTTATTTCTGTGAAGCAAGTATTCGCTGAGATTCCAGTGTGTTTGTTGACCACCAAACTGTTGTAAAAGCACACGTCTGGTCCCCCGGAGAAATGTCAGCCTATAGCAATCGATGATTGGCTCCTGTACTGGTAGGCGGGGCTTCATTCGTCATATTGACCATTAACCTTTTCCCCATTCAAAACTATACAAGTGACATGTCTTGTGTATTCTATAATCTTTGACACAATACACAGCTGATTCGGTGTGATCGACCCCTAAATGATGACAGAATTTTCATTTTTGGGTGAACTATCCCTACAGTACTATAAGGGTTTTAAATGAGTTCAAAATTCAAATGTAGTCTCTATTCAGAGAGTATTTTGGACACAATGTAGATTTAAACCCATTAACTTTTGAATGGATGCATATGGACAAAATGAAATCCATGCTCATGTTGTACCAAACCCACAGTTGAAGATAAATTTAATCAAATCTGAGACATTTTAGACCCTTCATTTGAAAGATTATTCAAATTCATAAAGAGTTCAAGAAATAAATGTGTAATCCAAGTCTTCTGAATACACACTATCACTTAATCACTTACAAAAAAACCATATGTGCTTCCCATGAGATTTGTGGTTTTCTAACATTTTCATGTAAAAGCCATGTGTGATAATGTGATACCCAACGAAAACACGTATAGCAACTTGGGTTTCAAATAAAGATGTTACAAAACCACACATTTCACTTGCGTTTCACATGTGTTCCACATATTTTCCCATGTTTTAGCAGTCTTATAGGTCTGGAACGACACGAGTCATGAATTTATATTTTGAAATTAACTAGAGTACTAATAAAGCTTACATGCAAGTTGTTTTTTTCTTTTATTTGGAACACAGGTTACCCCGTCCTGCGTAATAAAATTGAGTTCAAAAGACCAGGCATGGCAGCCAATAAAGATGACTGGAATAAATTCTTGATGGCTACAAAGGTAAAAATTAATCTTTGTTACTTCTAAACTTTCACAAAGAATCTTCAATCACACCACTGTGATTTGATTTATAATTAATTTGCTGTCTTGATTAACACTCGGCACTAAATTTATTACGATTTATTTTTTGTGTGTTGAAGTAAGTGTAAATATTCTCTTTCGATGCATTTCATCATGTTTTTTTTTCATCCTTGAATTTTTGCATTACTTCACACTCACGTTTTTTCCCCATGCGTCATGCTTTGATCATGATCGCTTGTTTTTGTTTCACCCTTTAGACCACTCACAGTCCAGAATGTCAAGATGTGCTGAAATTTATCACGCAGTGGTGCGGAGGTCTCCCATCAGCTGGATATTCCTTTCACTAAGAACGGGGAAGGTGCACAATATCTATTTCTCTATCTGTCGTCATCCACACATTCACCTCCCAGCTTCTCTGCTGAAACATTTAATCAGCCTTTTTCATTCGCTTTTCCAAAGGCAACACTCACTTCTTGGTCATGATTCCCTGGCCATTTATTTTATCTAAAGTATCAAGAGGTCAGTACACGAAGGTCATTTTCTGCGTGTGTTAAATATGGGAAGCCTTTTGAAAATATCTTTGTTTGAGAGTAATCTGTAACATATTCCCTGTTCATATGAGCTGGATATTTTGATATTTAAACACCTAATAAAAAACTATATTTCATAAAGATTGTCAGTGTTCTCGTTTAGGTTTGTATGCAGAGATTAATATTTAAATATAATTATTGTATTATGTCCTTGAATAATTGTCGAACTGTTAGGTATGATAACATTTCTAAGCTTTCTGAAGGCCTTTTGCACTTTATGTTATATATATACACACACAGTTGAAGTCAGAATTATTAGCCCCCCCCCCTGAATTAATAGCCCCCCCTGTTTATTTTTTCCCCCATTTCTGTTTAACAGGAAGATTTTTTCAACACATTGCTAAGCATAATAGTTTTAATAAATATTTCTAATAACTGATTCATTTTATCTATGCCATGATGACAGTAAATAATATTTGACTAGATATTTTTCTAGACACTTCTATACAGCTTAAAGTGACATTTAAAGGCCTAACTAGGTAATTAGGTTAACTAGGCAGGTTAGGGTAATTAGGCAAGTTATTGTATATCGTTATTGTAAAAAATAGCTTAAAGGGGCTAATAAATTTGACCTTAAAATGTTTTTTAAAGAATTAAAAACTGCTTTTATTCTTGCCAAAATAAAACAAATATGTCTTTTTCCAAAGGTAAAAATATTATCAGACATACTGTGAAAATGTCCTTGCTCTGTTAAGCATCATTTGGGAAATATTTGAAAAAGAACTTCACAGGAGGGTGAATCATTTTTACTTCAACTGTATACATGCATATATAAAATGAAAAGTAACTAGTAACTATTTACTTGAGTATATTTTTCATCAAATACTTTTTTTTTTACTTTTACTTGAGGAACTTTTAAGGTTGTTAATTTTACTTGAGGAAAAATTTTGGATACTCTACCCACCTCTGCTTTTTATGTATGGGTTTAAAGATGAAAAGGGGGTTTCAAAAATTTAAATAAGAAAGTGAATATTGATTATTTGCCTGGTTATATGGTTATTATCTTTACACTAATTACTAAATCTAACTTTAATGACATTCAGTGTAACTAGTTTACATACCAAAAACTCTTGTCTTTCAATGAATCATTTGATGATAATGTACATGATTATTTATGGATCACAAAGCAAATATAAAATAATATTTGTCATTTTAAATATTTATGTATCTTTCAAACCACTAGGTTTTACCCATTTTCAGCAAGCTATTTGTTATAAAAATTGTAAAGTATAACAAATTAGTATAATTGATCACTTAGCTCAGCATATATGAGTACACCCCCAGAAATCTTTCATTTAAATGAATATTTTCTATAGGATGCTTTACAATGTTATATTTGTGTATATACATTAGTTTATTCAGTACTGGAGCTAATCTAATAAAATACTTTACAATAATGGTTCAAAAATTAGTAGCCCAAATGTATATGTTAGGGAAAAATATTAAATAAAATTTTCAAAAATAGCAAAAATTAAGAAAAACAAAATATATATATATATACAATTTTGTTGAAATGTTGTAGTTTGTAATTTTTTGCAATATTTTGCATGAATTTAAATGTATTATCTTTCCATTTCTAAAGATGTTCTGTAG
Organism: Danio tinwini; assembly: GCA_903798205.1. Classification (NCBI taxonomy): domain Eukaryota; kingdom Metazoa; phylum Chordata; class Actinopteri; order Cypriniformes; family Danionidae; genus Danio; species Danio tinwini. Next base: position 16,646,976 of record CAIGQZ010034990.1, on the reverse strand, counting down.
CTAAAATATTAATTAAATTAATATATTTGTTTAATAAATCTGTTTTGTTCAAATGCACCAAAATACATTGCCTATATTCACTGAGAAATGATAAAAATGTGATTAATTTTCAAAATGGGGTGTACTTATACTGTATATGCTGAACACTGTATTATTTCTCCCATTTTTTTATAATTAAATTTTTAAAAACAATAATGCAGACCCTTAACTCGAATTTGATATGATTCTTGTGTATATAAGAACTATTAAATGTTAGTTATTTAAATGTTATTTGACGCAAACGGCAAAACCATACATCTGGCCTTTGAGAGCTGGTTTAGGATAATTAATAGTCACTTGTCAAACAACGCCACCTCGTGGACACCATAACTCGTAATGGGGTGAGAGAGGACACAAACGCACACGCGCATTCGTGGCCTGGTACAGTTACAGCTCTCATGATGTAATAATGTCCAGCAGTATTTTCATTTTCGAGCTACATCTTTGTTGCCTTAAAATGTATTAAGCATCAAACCATGGTTATACTAGGTATATACGAATATTGTAAAAAGTAAAAGATATATAAGCATCACATAAATAAGTGGAATTAAAGAGTGGATTTCAATTTCTCGCTTTTATAGTTATAACTGGATGGATCATTACTGATGGTGCTGAAGTTGCATTGCTTAAAAAAAGAATGGCAAAGAAATGAACTGCCATAAGGATATATTAGGGAGCGACCACCCAAATAAGGCGTAAACATAAAGTCAAAACGATTTCGAGTATTTTCTGTGATTTTCAGAGGTTTTATTAAATGAGACTCATGTCGTGTTCTTGTCTGTCTCTGTTTTGATCATTACGATAACGCTTTATACTTATAACGCTATTAGACTATACGCATTATATTTTATAATAGATATACTACAAATATATCAAACACTTTATTGTTGTAAACGTCAATTAGATTTTAATTTTAAATGTACGACTTTTATCGGACTGAAAGCGTAGCAAAATCATTTGTTGAGACAGATTTCGACTGATTGTATTTGAAATGTACACTTTAGTCGTTTAGCAATACAGTACTCAGCATATATAGGTACACCCCTCACAAATCTATTTTTTACATTTATAGTTTAATAGGAAGCTATACAATAGTATATTTGTGTATACATTAGATTAGTCAGTACTGAAGCCAAATCTTAAGCTTATCTAATAAAATAACTTACGACAACGGTCCAAAAACTAGTCCACCCAAATTGATGTTATAGAAAATTATTAAATACAAATTTTAAAAAGAGGAGCAAAAAATTTGAAAAAAATTTGCCGAAATTTTGTAGGTTGTAATTTATTTTTGCAATATTTTGCAATATTACCTTTCAATTTCTAAATATTTTTGGTGGCTAAAATATTATTTTAATAAATATATCAGTTTAATAAATCTGTTTTGTTTAAATGCACAAAAATACATTGCCTATATTCACTGAGAAATGGATAAAGATATTCATTTAAAAAATGGGGTGTACTCAATTGCCACTCTTTTTAGATATTTTAAAGCTGGAGTTGATTTCAAATGTTTTACATTGTGAACAAAGTTAGCCATGTTTTTTCACAAACGTGGTGTTTGTCAGTTTTGTTCATCTCGTTTAAAAATACAAGCTAATTAGCATAACCCTGTATATGTTCAGTAATTATTGCAGCTTTATATGTCCTTGACTTCTAATTTCCTATATTCATTTTCTAATCCAACAACCTTCCATTTAAATCCACCCATGCAAATCCCATTGCAATAGCTTACTTTAGTGTCACAGCCACCGTGTCCCCGCGTCCTTCAAGAATCAACATTTACAAAAGTTACCAACTCGCTGATTGAAATACAGGGGCAGCTGAATTTAATCTGCGACCTAAATATTCTTTTGATGAAAAATGCTAATGTAGGCTACACCTCTGCCTAATGGGGTTGATCTGACATTATGCAGTGTCCTTAAATACCCTTTAAAGGATATAGCATTTTGGAGAAGGCCACGCACGGTTTGCGGTTTAGAAAAGGCTGTTGGTAAAAAGCGGAAAAATCTGTGTTCTGCATAATTTTTTTTCTCTAATGCGATGTTTTTGGCCATTTTGGTGCACTGATTCGGGGTTACATCATTCACTTTCAGTATTTAAGGCCCAATATGTCACGCAAACGGCTTGTATCTTCTTGATGTTTTAAGTTTAAGCCTTTGCAATTGAGTGGGGTTTGGCTTATAAAACTACATCTTTATTACCTCCATTTATGGAGCTGATTAGTCTGCCCTGAACGCTACTCTGTAAACGGACATTGCTTAGACTTTATAGCCAACTTCTGGAACAGGGAGGCCTGCAGACTCTGTGCGGAGGTTAATTATTGTTTTAATAACATTTACAACTAATACACGAGCGTGGACCTTGCAGGATCGTAAAATAGCCTACCCCAGTTCGATTGTAAATACGTAGTCTCGAAGTATACATTATCACGGAGTAAGTTTTTTATGTCTTTGGCAATTTCAATGTTTACGCGTTTAACTAATATCCTTTTCTTTGCCTTTTATTTAAATAAGCAATTTGGCAAAAGTCTATTTGGGCCTACTTTTCCAAAAGCAACCAGATAGGCTAAATGACCTTGAAGATGAGGTTAATGGAATGGTTATGAATACAAAGATGGAACATTCATTTGGATGTACAGACCTGTTTCAGAAAAAAAACGAACATGTCTAATAAAGAAAAGATTTATTAATACAAAAGCTGTATTCTACGGCATGCTTAATACGCGTATAATGCGAAATGCGCGTATATAGTGATCGAAATCCGCTTCAGTTTCCATCACTGCCTCAATACTGAACAATTTATTTATACACTCTTTAAAATATGGGCTCTTTAGGTGTCTTCTTAAATTCAACAACGAACCTTCAAGAAGATTTGATGTAAACGGTTCTCAAAATATATGACTGTATTATATAATTATGTTATTTGAGTTGTTAAAACGTTTCTGATATTGCATTATGTTCTTCGGATCAGTGATTTAATTGGTGTGTTAAAGCATGAATAGCCTGCATACGAATTTAGTATGGCTTAATTAATCTATATGGAACCAGACAGTGATGCCTTTTTGCTTGCTTTTTTAAATTGCACGTTAAAAATGTGGATTTTGTGAACTCTATCAAATTTCGCTTAAATTACAAATAAAATCTGTTAGTTGTGTTTCTAAATTGCACATACAAGCGGCCTGCATGTAGTAGATTAATATAATTTCTTAGCAATTGAAAAAAAATAATAATGTTTTTAAATATAATTATAACGTTTGTGTCTAAAAAATAAATCTAAAACGTTCTAATAAATGTCTTGCCATGGTAAAAACTGTTCTGATAAATCAAAATATGTATAGGCAAATATTGCGTGCAAGAAAAAAAAGTATAATGTTTGCTTCGTGAATATGTGATTTTATTGACAAACTAAAATTCTTTACAGAATCAATGATACAATACAAGTACATGCTCAATATTTCCTTTGCCTTTTAAAATAGGACACATGACAAGAGTCATATTGAGGACCCAATGAATGTTTAGAAATGCAAGAAATTAGAAACGGTATGTTTAATTCAATTGCCATTGTAGGCCTTACAACTTTTTTGTCCATTTTTTCCTTCATCTTTTCCTAAAGACATCGTGTCCCCGCACAGGTCTCCAATTGAGACTTTATATGCCATTTCTAATTGTTCAAATCGCCCAAATGACGGCAGTAAATAAGAAAAGGACGTTTCGTCAGACCTCAAGGTTAACTGTTGGTGTTTTAATCTCTAATGTTCAAAATGACACTATAATATTCAAGAAAACGCACTTTTGGCAACACCAAATTCTAGGGGAACGCGCTGAAATATTAAAGATCGGTTTGGCCGCATTGATGCGTCGGCTCGCCTCCACACACGCGCTTTCACACGAGAGAAAACTGTCATGCATAGCAAAGCACAGATTATCTGCGTTGTGATGTTAAAAAACACGTGTCGATGATATTTGCCATCTCTCTTGGCATTCACCGCGTGCCTTAATTGTATGGACATTTAAATCAAGGTCCGCTGTGAACACGAAGAAAAGCAGGCCTGTTTTCAACCACAAAACCAGCAGATACTGTACACACCAGGCAGCAATGATATTGCACCAAAATGTCTACGTCCTCTTCCGACTGGTGTAGCATCAGCAGCATCCAACACTGCACAGAGCATCATGCATCCTTACAGCATCTGTGCATCAAACCACACATAAAAGCGTTGCAGTTTCTTACATTACCTATTTTTCGAAAGCGTTATTTCCACAGCACGGTGCGCATCTCTCCATCATGTGTTGGTGCAACATAAGGCCCGAGTGATGGCAATAAAAAGAAAGCGCTCAGTGGCTTGCTGCAGTTGGTCCCTTACTCAACTCCCATGAGATATAAAAAATAGTAGAGGGCCCATCTGGCTCCTCACCAGCTTTGTCAAGTCTTGCATACGCTAAAATGCTAATGACCTAGATAGCTCATGCAAAATGCAGCAGAGGTAAGAAAGAAGGGGGGAAATTGTGGGACTAAACCAGAGACACCGCCGCCTCGTGTGGGGGGTCGGGCGGGGTATATGTTAGAAGGTGGGGGCAGTTTAAAGCACCTGCATCAGGAGGGGGTAAACTAAATATTGGGGGGAAAAACGTGGAGGAGACTATTTGTCAAAGCCAACCTTGCACCATACACAGAAAGGAAAATTCCCTGCAAATTGGATTTTAATTAGGCGATCCATTCAGTGACGTCCATTCAGTCTAAAAATCAAAGGACCTATTAATATAGCCTGGCATAATTTGATACAGTACGCGTTTACAGTCAGACGAGCTATAAGGAGGAAAAAGAAACATGCTTTAGTAAAACAGACGCATTTAGTTGACATTGATAATTTGTAACAAGAAAGAAAAACAAAAAAAAAACAATGCACATCAATTTAATCAAAACTTACACAAATACACCTTGCGGAGCTGTACATAAATAACAGGATTTTGTCCACCGAGATAATGATTGTCAATATATCCAGTTTGGGGAAAACGTCCACAAGGCAGTTGCTGCAGAAGAGCGTCCTTCCAAACCCATCAAATGTTCCGCACGCTTTTGCGCACTTTGATGCTCTTGGATGCGACATAAATCATTTCCGCTTACAGTGTTGCATCACTCAAAATTTCTTCACGATAACAGAAAAAAATAAAGCAGAAAATGCACTGTAGAAGCAAATAGCCAGAGCAGAGGGTTTCGGTGCTCGTAAGCAGAGTCGGTCATCATGTGAAATGGTGTGATGCAGAGCGCGATCTGACAGAGAGGAGGAGAGCAGCCCAGTTTATCACACACACTGAAGCTCTCCGTCCTGCTCTTCTGTTCCCTTCCCTTCAGAGAGGATTATACTCTGGTGGAAAGAGGTGGCATCTGTCGGGTTACCAAACATTAGCCGTTTGCAAAATAGTTTCTGCACTTTTCATGATATCTCATTTAGTTCGTCGTGAATTTAAAACAATTCATTTTTTGTGTGTTTCTTTATTTTGATGCACACGTCAATGTGTAATCTGAGCAAACTACCGTACTTTTTTCATGTCAGTCTGTAAAAAAACACAAATACGATTTTATCTTATAATTTTTTTACATTTAAATATAATCTCAATGAAACGTTACTCTATGGAATGCGTAAGCCAAAATAAACCACAACGCACCTTAAAGAAATGAGCTAATCGTATGCCATTTACTGTCAATTTTCGACTTAAACTACTTCACCTGAAACCAATATTTTGTTTACAACGCATTAAACACTCAGAAAGTATTAGTTCATTAAATTGTGTCCAAAAAACAAGGCCGACTCCATATGGCCTATCATCTGCGCGTTGAGTCCCATCCCCCACGCGCTCATCCCTCATGCCGCATTGATTTATTGTCGAACACTGATTTTTCTCATTTTATTGCTAGACAAAACGCTCCTAAATCACTGATATTTCGCATCTGGTTAGTCATGCAAATCATTCGCCTATGCTTTTATAAAAAATACGCAGGCCTATATGTTTTACCAAACGTATTGGATTTCAGCTCAATCTACAAACTATTTAATTCAAATTTATAATTCAAATTAATAATTTAAACTAGTTGACTTCAAGTACACATAAATATGTTGTAAAGACGACAACATGTCCACGACAATGTACGCTATAGATGAATAAAGACTGTTTTGTCGATTCACATGCTGAACTGACCTAAATAATCCTTCCAAAAGACGGCTTTCGCAGTGGTGCCTTACAAGAACCATTTCTGGTTCCTCAAATAATCTTTCAGTGAACAGTACTTAGAACAACCATTATTTTCTCAGTCTGAATAATATTTTGAATATCCATAAACCCTATTTAAACTAGGCTTAGTACCTTTTGTGGGGAAGGGCTCGAGAATGTTAAAGGTTCTCAATAGTCGATGTCAATAAAGAACCTTTCATTTTTAATATCCTACCGTTGCTCGTTCTATCTATCTATCTATCTATCTATCTATCTATCTATCTATCTATCT